>ML110389.1:0-72655 GCA_003697995.1 Taxidea taxus jeffersonii | reverse complement strand
CAGACAGAGAGGCAGGCAGAGGCAGAGGGAGAAGCAGGCCCCCCGCCCAGCAAGCCCCCCCCCCCCCCCCCCGATGTGGGACTCAATCCCAGGACGCTGGGATCACGACCGAGCCGAAGGCCGCCGATCAACCAACTGAGCCACCCAGGCGTCCCTCATGATTACTTTCTATGTTATGTATTCCATTTACTGTTTCTATTGAAAAAATATTGAATGTAAAATGTAATGAAAGGTATATGGAAGAGATTTCGCTTCTTAGACATAAAAGAAGAATATTTCTTTTTCCTGTTTGGAACAGTGTATTTATCTCTACTCATAATAGCATTATCTGTTTCATATGATAAGATGTTATTTTTAATGAAGAAAACACTGAAGCAATTATAATTGCAAATTGTAAATAAAACATTTATTCTAATCATCACTTAAGCACAAATAAAGATACAATTACAAGATACAATTAAATATAATAAGAGCAGTGCATTATGAAATACAAATGACATATACACCCTTGAGTAAAATTTGCATATTTTAAGGTAGCATTTTAACTCTTTACAATTGATATAATTTCTATTTATAAATAAATAGGCTCTTTAAAATATCAACACTAGTAAAAGTGGCATAGTCAAAGATTCCTTCAGGTTGTACATTTGCATAATCAACCTGTGAAAATTTGAATTTGGAATAAAAATCTCACTTAAGTTAATCTAATGTATATAGCATGACATGTACCTGTTCACAACATATTACTGGAAAACATTATATGGTAATGAATATGTGAGCAAAGTAGAAATGAATATATGATTAAGCATAAGCTATTCTGTATAAGGTATATATAATGACAGTAGCATATTGAAACTGATTTTCATCTAAGCATAGCAGGGAATTGGAAAGTCAGACTTTCTAACAATAGAGACAAGTCATAGCACATTTATGTTTCTTGGCATGAGGTAGTCATCTTTCCTATACCAAATGTTAGTGATATGGCCATGTAAAGGAGTATAACATAGCATGGAAGACTTCTTAGCATGGTTGAGCTATTTCTTCTGAGTAATAAAGCAAATGTTCAGCAGTTTCTCCATCTCAGTTTCTGTCTCTGACAGAGGGAATATTCCACTTGTTTGCAACCAGTTTGGGATTTCTCTGAACTTCCTCCATCAAACATTTACTTAGTGCTATAACCTTATACTTTGGAACTTGGAAGGAGAAAGAATTTTCAGCAACACTTGATGTTTTAGTACATTGGCTTAGCGCTACACTGATACTATGATGGGAACCATGCACAATCCCTGCTTTCATGGAGCTTATAACTTAGTGGGGGAGCAGATACATACACAGGCAATTGAAGTGAAGTATTATAAGTACCACAACAGGGGAAGACATATGAGGCATCCGACCCAAGCCTGGGGGTGTTGTTGGAAGCCATGGGTCAAGTTTAACTTCCTAGAATTAAAAAGCCAAAACCAAACAAAATTACATGAATTAGTTAAAATATAGATCTTCCTCAACTTACAGTGCACTTATGTCCTGGTAAACCCATCCAAAGTTGAAAATACTCAAAGTCAAAAACGCATTTACTACACCTAACCTACCAAATGTCATAGGTAGACTAGCTTATCCTAAATGTGCTCAGAACACTTACCTTAAGCTATAGTTGGGCAAAATCATCTAACACAAAGCCCATTTTATAATAAAGTACACGTATATCATGTAATTTAGTGACTACTGTACTGAAAGTGAGAAACAGAATGGCATCTGGGTACAGAATGGTTGTAAGGGTACTGATTGTTTGCCCTCATGATCACAGTGGCTGACTGGGGGCTGTGGCTCACTGGTGCTGACCAGCATCAAGAGGAAGTATCTTGCTGCATATCTCTAGCCCAGGGAAAGATCAAAATTCAAAATCTGAAGCACAGGTTCCACTGAAAGCATATGGCTTTCACACTACCCCAAAGTTGGAAAACTGTGTCAAATCATGGTACGTCGGGGACTGTTGGTACTGAAGATGTCAGAATGAGGAGTCACTTTAGTCTCATCTATCCATTTATTTATTTACCCGTTTTTCCAGTTTCCACCTGTGCTGCTGTTGAATTCCGTTGTGCCGATGGGACATGCATTCCAAGATCAGCACGATGCAACCAGAACATAGATTGTACAGACGCTTCAGATGAAAAGAACTGCAGTAAGATAATCCACTAACTTTTGTTTGTTCATCCCTGGGTACCTTTGGCATTCCATCTAACACTGCCCTGCCCGGTGTTCCACTGAACCTTGTACAGAATTGATATGTAATTAACCCCTGTGGTGTAGGATGATTACATTCTTACTTCTTCAAATGAGGTTAACTTTGCTTATTTCTATGACCTGCATAGAAGGCTTGTAATCTTTGAAGATGAGGTATTTTTCTTCTCTCTGTTTACCTCTTTGTAGATAATACAGACTGTACACATTTCTATAAACTTGGAGTGAAAACCACAGGGTTTATAAGATGTAATTCGACCTCACTGTGTGTCCTGCCAAGCTGGATATGTGACGGGTCTAACGACTGTGGGGACTACTCAGATGAATTAAAATGTCCAGGTAATTCTAGAAAGAAAAAAAAATCTTTGTCTTGAGATTTAGAGGTTCATTGTATAAAATAAATTTATTAAGTTTTAGTCTTGATATCCAGTGATGAGGATTAAAATTTAAATAATGCAGACTAAATTACAAGTAATCATCCCATTCCAAACATGTCCCTTGATCTTTTTTAATGAGTTATGAAATGATACTCAAGAAATCTGTTCTGTATTTGGATCTATTTCCTTTTAATGTTCAGTTCATGAGTAGTCCTCTTAGAGTTGGTGATTAAGTCTTAAAATGCATGATTTCTAAAGTTGCCACAAAAGTGTCACACACTGAGAAAAAACTATCCGTGGACTAAAAGAGAAAGACAATGCTTCTTACCACTGGCTTTACTCAATGCCATATAGCTTGTATTGTCATGTCAGGCTGTTTGGTGAAGTTTTGCAATCTTCCAACATAGTAGTATGGATAATAGCACTTATCACTGAGTCAAGGTCAAGAAGGTATATTTATATCTGACTTTTAACCATCTTTATATACATAAGCTCTGAAAGTGTCATCTATATTCTTAGCAGAATGCATTCCATTAAAAAGTCATAATCCTGTTTCTTTCTAAGTATTTCAGAAAAAAAAATTTAAATACAGGAAGTAAAGTTGTTAAATTACTCTAACTGGAAATAGACATGATTTATAGGAAACTATTAAATGTGTCCTCATACTGTAACTCTCTCTCCTAAGCCTGCTGCTACACTCAATTTTCCATATTTAGTTGACATATAATAATATTTTGAAATATTTTAAAAAATTATACAGCAATGCACACATACACAATGTACTGTGAAGAACCAATATTCTTAATTCATAATCTGTCACTTAATTGGGCAATAGCAGATTCCTTTGTTTGTTTGTTTATTTGTTTGTTTGTTTTGCTCGACTATGTGTAAAATTCTATGATCCCATTTTTGTTCCTTCTGGATTTGAAAGGCTAGCTGCATCCTAGGAGGAACTGGTGAACTTTTCTGCTTCTGTAGAGAACTTTTATATGCACTGGTCACTGTGGCTCACCACAACTCTTCCACATTTTATTTTTGTCACATAAAACATTTTAAAAGAAATATAGTAACATTGATTTAGACTCATAAAGCCTGGGTGTCTAGATTCTTAATCCATTGTTCTTTCTACAACAATTATGTACCTCATTATAGCTGTAGTTAATTCTTAAAATTAATATGAAAGCAACATACAATAGATACCCATTAAACTTCCATATATATAAAACATATTACATACATATGTAAAACTTTGTGATCTTTATATATTTCTAATATTAGTAAATCATTTTAAAAGTTAACTTTTAACATTAATAAAGAATTATGATTATAATGGGGAAGGAAAAAGGGGGAGCTCATGTAGACTGATGACTCAGGTAGACAGCCAGACAGGAAGCCAGTAATAAGTCAGTCTAAATACCTTATCTTGTATCTAGGCTAGTCCTAGGAAAAAGTAAGACACAAATCACACTCAAGACTTTTTGGTTTAGTGCTGAGTTCTGTCAAAAATTTTATCTTCAATCTACAAAGTTGACATTTGAAAAACTAAAATGAGATTGTTATCTTAATACAGTTATAATAGATTATATAGTGTGATTATTATAATGTGCACAGATTATTACAGTGTGACATATACTGTAAGATTCGTTTCCAAATTGGCTATGGTTTACAGAACTGTGAACCTGAAGGTGCAAGGGGACTGATGACATTCAGTAGAGAAAAATCTAATATTTTATATGCAGTCTTGGAAGTTATAATAATATCAATTCTCCCCAATCTAAAAAATATATAATTTACAAAATAATTTTATATACAAATACTCATTATTCTTGTGCTATTTCTGTAAGGTAGAACAGTTTTAGAGATTCTATTGTAAGTTGTCTCTTTTTTTTTGAAGTGGAGAGTGCTTCTATAAACCTTGTCAAAGCGTATTCAGAATATAGGACAGTAAGAACACTGTGCCCACATGTTCTCAGTAAAAATCCACTAATGTTTTGACAATGTTACTGATTTTTATGAATATGGAATATGAAATTACAGATATTTTCACATTATAATTATCTCAGCTATTTTATTTTAATTCTATTAATGGAACACCGCATTATTTGGATTTTAACAAGTTTTTCCATTGTGTCTTTTCCAAGTGTCTTTTTTGAGATCCAGGATTCAATCTTGGATCGGATTTGATTATCATATCTTCCTAGTCTCCTTTGTTCTGTGCCACATTGTTGTTTGTTTGATTGTTTGGGTTTTTGTTTTTTTTTAGCTTTTCCTTGGTTTTCATGACCTTGACATTCTTGAAGAGACCACCTCAGCTCTCTTTTTTAAGTTTTCTCATTCTTTATTTCTTTCAGTTCAAGGAGAATTACTGTTTTATTGTCTACACTATAGTGTGGAAGTCTAAGATTAATTTAAATTACTTGACATTACATTCTGTATTTTATCACAGTTCAAAACAAACACAAATGTGAAGAAAATTATTTTGGTTGTCCTAGTGGAAGATGCATTTTGAATACCTGGATATGTGATGGTCAGAAAGATTGTGAGGATGGACTTGATGAATTCCATTGTGGTGAGACTTTGTATTTTGTTCTGTGTGCCATATTATTATTTATATGCTGATGTTCTCTTACATAGGGATTTTATACAAAATATTGCTAATAGATTTTAACAATTTTCATTTTTATTAAGTAGCACAAAATGGTACAAATTATAATAGAACAGAAGAACTTATAATTGAGAGTAACATTCTCCTGCCTCTGTCTTTTCTTTTAACTTTTTCTGCTTTTGTTACTGGCTATCTTAGTCAGTCTAAATGATTGATATACCTTCATTTTCTGATTGATTAACTCAAAACCCTAATATATTTACTTTCTGCAATGAAAAATAAGGATTTAGCTCACACTACTCATTATATTCTCCCTACCTGTTATTGACTATTATTATTTTAAATGTTTCTATTAATTACATGTATAGCTTTAAATAGCACTTAAACTTGAATTTCCTCAAACTCTGATCTTTCACCACCTATCTCCTAATTTCTGTGTGTGTACATTTCATTTTACTTGGCAAGTCAAGACAGCATTTTTAAAAATTTATTTTATAGAATTTATGGATTTTATGATTTCTAGGCCAAAGATATTTCCTACAGGAAAACAAAGCCTATATTCACTATTTTCATTTAACACAAATAACCTACACTATGGTGAATAGACAAAGTAGAAAAAAGATTAAAAATGGATCTTCTATGAAATGTCAAACTCCTCTAAAAGTAAATGTCATCATGAAATATGATGGTGCATTTTGTTTGATTAAGATGCTATATATCTTTACATTAGAGCCAGATTGTGAACAGGATTAACAGAGAATTTTACAAATAGTTTATGCAGATTCTTAGCTTCTGGAGAGAAAGCCACTATATGGTTGTATTTTCATTAGTTGCATTTTTTTCCAGTGTTCAGTTTTTCCACATTTCTCTCTTTTTCACAGGTCATCTAAGTGGATATTTTAAATAAAGATGTAGGATTTTAAAATAGTTTATAGGATTGAAACTGAAGTACTTATTTTTTTTATAATTTACACTTTGGAACACTTGAATTTGGAAGGATTTCATTTTGGACGTTGCCTGGTGATAGATATACTGAGTGGAGGGACAGGCACAAGGTGGAGGAGGACAATCACAAACTTGACTTTGGAATTAAAGAGAATACACTGTGATAAGTGCATAATGTGGTAATAAAATACAAACCACCATGCCAATGAATTTAAATGTTGTTCCTCAGACTTCAGTGTCCCCAAGAAAAGTAAAAACCTCTTAAGTGTTTAGTTTGTATGGGTGTGAAACTGGTGGCTTGTCATCAAGCTAAAACCCGCTTAATCACCTCATCGCTAAAAACAAATATATATGCTGGTGAATGTATCATATTATAATCTTGTCTAGTATGCATTTTTTTTCTCTAGTTGTTCAAAAATCAATTAAGATTTAGAAGGGATGACCAGACCACACTTGGAACATTTGTTTTTTATCTGTGCACTAGATATTGTGGGGGGGTTTTGTTTGTTTGTTTGTTTTGTTCTTAAATGACACCCTAGAAAATACTTAGGGGAGAGTGGCTAGTATAATAAGGAGCTCAAAGTCAAGCCCTGTGAGAATTCTGTGGGAAGAAAAATATTACATAACCTGGACCCTGAGGGGGAATACACAAGCTGTTGTCAAAAATTTTATAGAGCTGGGGCGCCTGGGTGGCTCAGTGGGTTAAAGCCTCTGCCTTCGGCTCAGGTCATGATCCCAGGGTCCTGGGATCGAGCTCCGCATCGGGCTCTTCACTCTGCCTGGGGCCTGCTTCCTCCTCTCTCTCTGCCTGTCTCTCTGACTACTTGTATCTCTGTCTGTCAAATAAATAAATAAAATCTTAAAAAAAAAAATTATAGAGCTGTCATAGAGAAGAGGAATTCGGCTTGTTTTATTATAGAACAATTTATTTTAGCAAAGTCTAAGGAAGGACTTTCTCACTGTCAGACCTAGCCTAAGATGGTCTCAAATATTTTTTTTTTCTTTTGCACCTAAAGCAAACACTTTTGTCTTCTAGATTCTTCTTGTTCTTGGAACCAATTTGCTTGTTCTGCACAAAAATGCATATCTAAACTTTGGATCTGTGATGGAGAGGATGATTGCGGGGATGGATTAGATGAAAGTGATAGCATTTGTGGTGAGTTGGTTCTTCTGTGTTCTCATTCAATTTTTAGATATATGATATACATACCGATTATCATTTTAGAGCAAACATAAAACTGTTAAATTTAACATTAAATTTATATATACATTTCTGTGTAGCTGGTTTCATATTTTAATGGAAACCTATTATTCTACTATTTTTATATACACAGTCATTCAGTTTTTAAGATATTTTCCTGAATATTCACACAATGAATATATTTGCAAATTTTATTTTTTTTAGTCTTCAAGTACTTCTTTGGACTAGATCTCAATTACTGGGATTATTTGCATCAAATGATCAAACATTTTTTCTCGTTCTTTGACATACATTCCTAAATTACCCCCCAAAATATGCTGATTTACATTGCCACAAACCACAAATGCTATTTGTGTTTGTATATATGTATTATAGTGATTGTTTATTATTGAATTATTTTAAATGGGAAGTAAGAAAGGGGGGGGGCCATTGTATATAATTTTAAAATGTAGTTCAAAAAACAGCTTTATAGGATTAGAGGTTGAGTGTCCTACTATATATCAACTACAAAGCCAATGTAATTGCTTTTAAATAATCACAAACATTTAAAAAATAAATTAAATGGAGTTATTGAGTTAATTTTTAAGGGATAAAAGAAGGAATTGATCTAATCTTTATAAATTTATTACAAATAGCCAGGCATTCAACTAATGTATTTATATGCTTCTTGGTCTATCTTTCTGATCTGTTTCTACATGTGTATTTGTATTTATAGGCATAAAACCTTTACTCATTATATCAGCACTGTTTCATAACTGTTATTATTCTATTTTAAAGAGAAAAGGACCTGAGTCCTCTTCTTTCTAAATAAAGTGCATGTACGGAGTTAAGCATACTTGACACCACTTTTAAAATTTTGTTAGTGGTGGCCTGTTTTAGGTCAGTACCATAGAGACAGGTAGATAGGATTTTATACTAAAGCTAAACTGCAGTTCTCTGTAAATAGTATAAAATTAGAGCTGTCTTCTGAAGCAGGTAATTTATTTTCTTGTATTTAAGCCACCCAAGTCTACTTATTATTTACACAGCTGAAACAGCTTAGTTATACAACAAATGAATATAGAAAGATCACTATCAAAAACCTCTGAAAGGAAAAAGAACTCAGTAATCAATTAGATGTCTGGCCAGTCACTTTTAACTACTTTGTTTCTTTCTGAAGAGAAAGATTTAATAATCTTTCTTTAATTTTAACAAAAGAATTACCTACTTACAATGGGTTGAGGATGTTGCCAGTCTTTCAAATCATCTAGCTTTTTGACCTTCTGTTTAACCTGACACTAAATGGCTCAATTGATATCCCTTTCCTTTCTGAGTGGACACAATATAGTAGAAGGTATAGAGTCTCTGAAGCCAGAGTTGAATTCTCCCACATCTATATTTCCCTTACCTATTGGGAGGATACTAAAAGATCTCCCTTATGTAACTCTTGTGATCATCTAACATGATCATTGTATACAATATAAATGAATTTATTTCCATTCTCTTTTGTTCCATTTCTCGTGCTCTCTCCTTTATTTTTCAGAGTTATTGCTGCATCTACATCTATCAGTGTCCTGATAATTTTTTAAAAGAATTAAAATGGTAATGGACATGTTTACCTGTTGTCAAAAACAGCCAGTTCATTTAATTTAATTACAGGCTGCATTTTATATGCTAACTACCAAGCTGGTGACACATAAAAAAAGACTGCTTTATATCAAATATCATTCAATGAACTGAACCTCATATGCCAGGATTGGGAAGGAAATTTATAAATAATTTATCTCAGTGTTTATCATCTTTAGTGCACAAAAGATACTTTTCAGAAGTTTGCTAAAAATGAAGATTCCTAAGCTTTACCTACAAATATTCTAATATGGACTGTAAGTACAACCTTTCTTAATAAGCACAATAGTGGTTCTGACTTGGAATCTAAAGGTCCCATTTTGAAAACTATAATCTAGTACACCCTCATCATTTGACAGATGAAAAAAGAGAAACTCATAGAAGTTAATAAATTGCCTGAGGTCACTCAGTGAATCAGTGATGACAGAGCTAAGACCCTTTCTAATGGGATAGTAACTCTTACCAATCAAATATCATATCTGAGCAGGTGCACAAGATGGATCTGGTAGAAATATTTCAGCTTGTCTTCTTTCTTTCTTGGGATTCATTACCCTAAGGAAGTTATTCTGTCTCCAGATGGCACGGGTAACCATGAAATGAAGCCATGAGTTTTTTCTTTGGCCCATTTTCTTTCTGATTGACTGTGATGTTTTAGCATGCTCTTAATACAGAAGCTGTTGAATACTATCAAGGGAGCCAGAAAATTAGCTGCAAAGAGCTTTATGCCATTTTACAGCTTGAGGTATCTTAGTGATTATCTAGTCATACCTCTCATTTTACAAATAGTGAAACTCAGACACTTAAGTCTTCTCCAAGGTCATACAGAATTAAATTTCTCAACAGCCAAATTGATATTATATCTATTATGCCTACCTTGAGATTAAATTGGGATGATAAAAAAAAGAAAAACTAGACAAGGAGTTCTACACGTATCAAAACTTCCTTACTAGAGAGAATGCACTTTTTAAAATCTCAAGCTAAATAACAAAAATATTATGGAAATTAAAGCAGTAATTGAGATTATAATAGTGAAAGTGACACTTTATATTCTTGTGGCAAGCTTAAAAAGATCATAATGAGGAATAGTATAAAAATAAATTCTGTAAGAAGATGATTTTATTATAGAAGATATTAAAGACATAATATCAGGTAAATTCATTTTTAAATGAAAGCAACACTTATTTAATAGATTTTTTTTATGATTTCTTCCAGTAATAGGTATTATATTAAACCCCATTCTATTAGCACTGCTCTTCAATCAAATGAGCAAATCTGAATTACCTGGAGGACTTTTCTATATTCACTTGCCATCCTGTCCTCCAAGCAAAAAGATATGTCAAGGACAGTCATGTTTATAATGGAAAAAATCCTCAGAGGGTTTTATTTTAGCACTCTTCTCCCCTCATATTAAAAGCATTGCATTGAAAAGCATGATCTGCTCATAACAACTCTATAGCTGAAAAGAAAGATGATAATCTTTCTATAATTAAAGCATTTTGGTCACCGTTTTAAATGTTTGAGATCTAATATCTCTCATTCTATTCAGTTATATTTTCTTCCTGTAGTTATTAGCATTTAAAAAAATAATTCTAGGGACACCTGGGTGGCTCAGTTGGTTAAGCAGCTGCCTTCGGCTCAGGTCATGATCCCAGCATCCTGGGATCGAGTCCCACATTAGGCTCCTTGCTCGGCAGGGAGCCTGCTTCTCTCTCTGCCTCTGCCTACCACTCACTCTGTCTGCCTGTGCTCGCGCTCTCTCTCTCTAACAAATAAATAAATAAATAAATCTTAAAAAAATAATAATAATTCTAACAATTATCATCCATTCTATGGATAGCTTTTGTTCACAGGAAAATGGAGTTAAAGAAAAGTTAGAACAGGGGCACCTGGGTAGCTCAGTGGGTTAAGGTCTCTGCCTTCGGCTCAGGTCATGATCCCAGGGTCCTGGGATTGGGCTCTCTGCCTGGCAGGGATCCTGCTTCCTCCTCTCTCTCTGTCTGCCTCTCTGCCTACTTGTGATTTCTGTCAAATAAATAAATAAATCTTTGAAAAAATTTAAAAAAGAAAAGTTAGAACATGATTTGAGAGTATCTAACTGATTCACTCAACAAATATTTTATATAAGAAAATAAAGCATTCAATATGTATAACTCTACTGTATGCTAGGAAAACATCATGAGAAATGATAGAATGAAATAATTCTATTTCATATGATTGCTATATATCCATATAAGAAGAAATAAAGAAACCACCTATAATCCTTTGAGCATATAATCAAAGTCAGCAAGTATTTTTTTCTGTGTACATTTGAAAAAAAATCATGCATCTAAAGGGACATTGATTTGACAGAGCAGAGAAAAAGTAGATTTTATTTATTAAGTGTGTAAAATCAAAAGGAACATGCATACATTTATTATTTTCAACAACACAAGGTAGGGAATAACAGTCATGACATTAGCGGTTGAGAGAAGGTGCTCAGCAATCAGAAGGGTTTTGAACTCACCCAGCTGAACATGAATCATCCAGCGCAACTTGTGACATTCTGAAAGCTTTTCCACTTCTCTGAGCCTCAGTTTCCTTTCAGTGAAATGAGACCAATAATAGTTCTACTGGTTGGAATTCTTGCAAGAATTAAATGGGTTAATATATTAAGTGCCTAGCATATATTAAGCAATAAAAACACTATTATTATTATTATTATTACTATTATTATTATTATGCTTATGGGTTCAGTCTTTCAGAAATTTTATCATAGTTTATTCACAATTCTATGGCATTTGTATGCCTTGTTACATTTTGTAGGGAGAAAAAAGATCTTTATTATTTTCTGCCATGTAGCCTTAAGAAATACAATACTTGCACTTAGGAAGGCATGAATTCAGAGAGGAAAATCTGTAAATGTCTATAGGAGAAGGATACTATGTGATGATTTCAAATAGCAACAGTCTCTTCCTTGTCAGCAACATTCTTCTGTTTACTTTCTTTCTAAGGTAAATAGAAACCTTAGATCTTTCCCAGAGGACATGCAGTGATCTTAATGGCATTCTCTCCTTGGGTTTCAGGTGCTGCCACCTGTGCGGTCGACATGTTCAGCTGCCAGGGATCTCATGCCTGTGTGCCACGACACTGGCTTTGTGACGGTGAAAGGGATTGTCCAAATGGAAGTGATGAGCTCTCTACAGCTGGCTGCGGTAGGACACGTAGGGCTCTGTGTGAAGGAAAGCTGACACAGCTTCCTCAGACTCTTCCTTTTACAGTACTCACCATATCACATTTTCTCTCACTTTCCCAATCCCTGGACTCATAAGTAGTACCAGACTTAATCAGGTGGGATGTTGTCATCGTGATAATTCAGCGATCCCTCTAATCAACTGCTGTTCAGTTTTTCAAACATGCAGAGTGAGACCACCCATTTTAAAACCCTTCTGATGAACACAGATTCATCATTTCACTTCTGAGATCATGTAGCTGCCTGATGTATATGTGTGACTGCGGTAGATTTGTTATTTTCTTTTTAGACCCCCACCCCCACCCCCACAAAGGCTTTTAGATTGCCTATTACAGACACTCTGTAAATGGCTGATGTGATCCCAAATAACCACTGATCAGAAGGTCAGTAAACACCTATTAGTCCTACGGAGAGGGTATTAACCCTTAGGTCAGGTAAAAATAGTATGGATATAGCTGAACGAAGCTAGGATATCAGGTGGACACCTTTGGAGGTCAGACGATTTATTAAGTTTCTGACTCTTGGTCACCTCAGGAAGTTTTCACCGAATTGCTCAATAGTAAAAATTTAGATAAATTTCCTTTGCATGATCAAGAAAATGAAGGAGCTGAATATTTGAATGCAGGCCCCAAGGTCACTTAGGGTATCTGTTGAGGGGAGCAATTTATCAGAAACAGTGCTATGAACTCTGCTTATTAAAGTGAATTCTGCCAGTCATATCTCCAATGACCTGTCTTCAGGTTTTTAAAACCGTATTTGAAGCCATAATGGAGGTGTATGTATATGTGGGTATGTATATGGGAGTTGGGGCATAGTTCACATGGAGGAGAAAAGAGAAAACTTTGAGGCAGGCCTATGTGCACAGAACGTATGCTAGAGTAGAATAATTCACTTTGATCTTGAAACTGATATATGTGTCTGTAAAGGTCAATGTGGCTACTGAGGGCTACATAATAAAGGATTATGCCTCAATTCAGGGATCCAGATGGTCCCAGTATACTGTTGCTAGTGTAGCAAGTTAACACTCTGGGAGGCATATTAGCACTACTGGACCACATGGGTGCTATTAAGTAAATTATGCTAAAATACAACAAATTGTACTCAAGCGACCTGAAAGCGTTAATGCCAAATAAGCCTCTGTTGCTTATGTTTTAAAAAATAATTCATCTGTTAGAACTGGCATAATTCACTTTGAGTTATGTAAGCTGTCATACAGTTCAAAGTTAGAAGAATTAGTAGTAACTGCCTTTTACTTTGATAATAATGGGCAGTTTTTAAGGCTCTTCCTACATGGCTTCCACATCATTTTTGAAAATAATTTTGTTGAAAATAGCTTATATTTGATTAAATCCAAAGAATTGTTTCTGTTTTGCTTACTCATGTCTCCATTCTAGTCATTACTGACTTTAAAGCAGAGATTTCCTTTTAGGAATATGGGGAAGTCTGGGGCTAGGGAGACAATAGACTTGTTTGTTTTTTTTCTTTTAATTTATTTTTTAAAATTTCTTTTCAGTGTTCCAGAATCATTGTTTATGCACCAAATCCAGTGCTCCATGCAATACATTCCCTCCATAATACCCGCCACCAGGCCCATCCAACCTCCCGCCCCCCTCCCCTCCAAAACCCTCAGATTGTTTCTCAGAGTCCACAGTTTCTCACGGTTCATCTCCCCCTCCAATTCCCCCAACTCCCTTCTCCTCTCCATCTCCCCATGTCCTCCATGTTATTCCTTATGCTCCACAAATAAGTGAAGCCCTGCGATAATTGACTCTCTCTGCTTGATTTATTTCACTCAGCATAATCTCCTCCAGTCCTGTCCATGTTGATACAAAAGTTGGGTATTCATCCTTTCTGATGGAGGCATAATACTCCATAGTGTATATGGACCATATCTTCCTTAGCCGATAGACTTGTAAAAAAATCATTATCCTCTAAGTGTCAGAACGAAGTATAGAAAAGATACTGGGTCATCACAAAGAAATAAAGAAAAAGAGTAGAAGTGTCATGGAAGGATTTCAAGAAAAAGTAGTAACATCTGAGTCATATTGAACAAAAAGAAGAAAGAGAAATGTATTCTAGGTAGAGGGAAGTCCATAGTAAGACATGGAAGGAGGAGGTTGAAGGCATGTAAATTTTTTCAAGTGCCCATTATATGCCGATTATTTTGGTAGGTGCTTTTATTTACATTATTGAATTCCCCCAGTATCCCAGTGAAATGTTTTTGAGGTTCTGCCAAAAATAATCATTACATAGATAGGAATTTAAACAGCACCTAGGAATTTATTGAGTACCTGAAATGAGCTGATCTGCTTCATATATCTTATCTCGTTCTTCCAAGAAATTTCTCTGATAGATTTTATTATCCCATTAAATGGATAAAGAAACATGCAACAAGAAGCTAAATACTTCCCTCAGGATACAAATCATAAATAGCAGAGTGACTTTTTGCAAAATCTTCCTCTTTCTGGTGTACTATAATGGCATATATCAGATTATTTTTTATTTTACTTAAAAATGAGATGTAATTGAGTATAACATTGTATTAGTTTTAGGTGTACAACATAATGATGGTATATGTAATATTGCGCGGTGATTACCACAGTAAGTTTGGTTACCATCTATTATATAGCAGACTATTTTTACATTCAAAATATCCTAAATCTTGAGTCCTAACAGAGCATTTATCCTTTAAATATAAGACAAGGTAATTGAAAATATTTAAATGGTCTCCTCAAACCATTATTGATTCTATACATATTAAAGTTCATTCACTCTGCATAAGTTACCAGCTTCCTGAACTTTTGCTGAAAGTAATTGTACTTTTTGGTCAGACACTTTCCAACTTGGTTAGGATCCTTGCTACAGCACTACTGTCATGGATCAGGACTCCAAAAGAATGGATATTCCATTTTGTGCATAGGTATTTCTAATTTTATGTGATACTTAATGCTTGAGCTTACCACACCATAGATCTTAATTTAACCCAAAAGCTTTATTTTCATTTTAGAGGTAATAACTTTCTTAGCTTTTTTGATGTTTTCTTTTCACTTCCATCATGACCATTATCAGCACTTGGTAGGCTTTTCAGTCTTTTCAGTTCCAGTTTTCACAAAGAAGCAAGGTTTGTTCTTTTTGTTTGTTTGTTTTGTTTTGTTTTTTTTATCACTTTACTAGTATTACTACAGGTGTGAAAAGAGGAAAAAACCCAGCCACATTATTGCAGTTCAGTGATTTTTTTTTTAATCATGTATGAACCTCTGAATTCATCCTTCAACAAACTGACAGATTGCTAAGTGGCCTGAAATTTCAGGGTCACTGTGGAATTGTTGAATGTATTATTCCTGAAACTTTGAATTACATTCATATATTTCATAAATAAATATATATGTTAATACATATTATGAATTTTAAATATAGTCATATATATTAATAATGGAATATTGGGCAAACTTTTATTTCTCTAAATAACTATGAATTATTGAGAATAACAGCATACATCCCCTAAACTCTTCAGGTGGGGGAAGATAAAATAGGCACTCATCTAACTTTATTCTTTGTGATATCTTTCTTAGCCCCCAATAATACATGTGATGAAAATGCTTTCATGTGTCATAATAAAGTGTGCATCCCCAAGCAATTTGTCTGTGACCATGATGATGACTGTGGAGATGGCTCTGATGAGTCACTGCAGTGTGGTAAGTATATATGGACTTTTCATGGAAGAGATTCTCAGGCTGAGTAATGGTCTTTTAAGATGACTCAAGAAATATAGAAATAGGGACACCTGGGTGGCTTAGCCAGTTCAGCATTAGGCTCTCTGCTCAGAGTCTGCTTCTCACTCTCACTCTCCCTCTGTTCTCTCTCTCTCTCACTCTCATAAATAAATAAATAAATAAAATCTTAAAAAAAGAAATATAGAAATAAATTATGAAGACAAATCATAATGTCATTAAGGACATGTTAATGTAGTTATTAATAGAAGTACCACAATAACCTCTTTACATTCTAGCATAGTTACACATTGATTGGAGAGCATGCCTACTTGTGGTGTGCTCTTATTAGGAACCACATGGGGAAATGGTTAGAAAAATGTCTTTGGTTGAAACTACTTTAAACTTTAAAGACAATATATGGCTCACTAGTTTATTCTTATAGCCAAATCAAATATTTGAGTGAGGAAAAAGTAAGAGAATTCACAATTATCAGAGAAACTGCATACGTAACATTTTCCTTTCACCTTAACGGTTTACATGTGCGCTTATTTGTTAAAATTAAATTTCATTATGATGAAATGTATCTTGTCATTGTATATATATTTATCTGACATCACCTATGTAATGTATATGCAAATACATATGTGACTTTTGTAGTGAAAATCATTAAAAATACCTAGTTGAAATTGAAGTCTTATGTGAACCTAGTATTTTTTGTAAAAAAAAACTCAAAATCCTTAAACACATACATGAATAAATATAAAATGAAAAGCCATAAAATCCACATATAATCATAAAAGGCAGTAGATTAAGTGCTCTCTGTTGCCCTCCCTGTGTTGTGTCTACAGCCTTGGTCTTTGATAGTAATCTCTTTGAAATCAGTGGATACCAGTTTTTATGCTCATTTCACCATAAAGTCATGGATCCAATGTGATATTTTACAAGGTACATCATAACTCAAAATGTAAATCTGAAGTAGAGTTATGTCTGATTGAATATCTTCCCTCTAATAGACACATATTTAGTTGATATGGAGATGAATGAGATAGAGATCCTACTAGAAGAAATTGCAGACAAACAGGAAAATCAAATAGAATAATAGCGCACATTGTCAGATGGGACTAAGAATCACAATAGATGGGATCAGAGCTGAAGAATAATTTTTGAAGCACTAAAGAACAGAAGTAGGGAATGTTAAAGAAAGTCATATTTAGATGATAGATAAAATAACACAATGGTTAAAAGCACAAAACCTGGAGACCGATGGCCTGGGTTTAGATCCTAGCTCTGCCGCTTACTATCTGTGTGACCTTTGAAGTTATTTCACCTTTCTATCCCTACATTCCTCATCTGTAAAAAATATATAGTAACATTTTAACTCTTAGAGCTGTTAAGAGAATTAAATAAATTAGTATTTGTAAAGTGCTTAGACTAGTTCTGGACACATAGAACTTTCTATGTATGTCTACAAATGCCTACAAACTCACACAGTTGAAGAATAGAAATTCGTCTTTTGTGAGGTAAATTGAAGTTAGAAAGTTGAAACTGGTTTCTAAAAAGTCTGAAATACAGTGTAAAGAATTTGTATTTAACTATTTTAGCTCTCAGTTGCCAACACACCTTTGAAACTGAGAATGCCATAGTCAAAATGTGTTGGAGACCCATCTTTCTCAGCAGAGCGGATGAAATATTGCCCTGGGAGAGGGAGCCATTAGGTGAAAATAAGCTAGACAGATTATTGCAATAGTTATGGGAAGAATACTGATGGGAAGCCAGGGCAGAAATGTTGGAATGGAAAGAACAGAATGGCTCAGAATTCATTTGCACTCAGATGTGGAGGATAAAGGAAATTTCCAGGTTGGATCACTTGGTGGATGGTGTCACCATCATTAATGAGATCTGGAACACGGGAGGTTAAGGGTCACATTTTGTTGGTGTAGGAGAGGAGAAATTTAAAAAGTAATTAATTTTGGATGTTTTGAATATGAGTGTTAATCAGACAATCAACATGAAGTTATACAGTGAGTGTTTGAAAATTTAGTTCTAGAGATCAGTAGTATGATCAGGACATATAAGATTAATTTGGTGACCATAGGCATAAAGGTGATATTCAAAAATGACCAAAAAAAGGAGAGCCCCTAACACTGTAGAAAGGAAAAGTGGAGAACAACAGGCTGAAGATTGATGTTGGGGCTTTACTCACAATATTTTAGGATGGAACAGGAGATGACTTCATACAGAAAGAAGGATACAAGGGAACAACAGAAGCAAAATAAGACAGATGCCATGGGAGTAGGTTGTAAAAATTAAACCAGGCAATTATTTACAAGCTAGTGGGCTCAACAACATCAAATGCTACAGGAAAGTGAAATAGGAGTCTGAGGCTCCTTTGAAATTGATGCTTGTCACTTGGTATTTGTTAGCTCTGAGAGGAATTTCAGAAAGTAGAAGTTGTAGAAAAGAATGTGAATGATTTGAGGATGAACTGGAGATAAATAAGGGAATGCTGGGTAGGGTAGTATGGAAGAAGAATCATGTGTAGTGAAGAGCTATGTGTAGAGTTTTGTTTCCTTTTTTTTTCTTTTTTTAAGATTTTATTTATTTATTTAACAGGCAGAGATCACAAGTAGGGAGAGAGGCAGGAAGAGAGAGAGAGAGAGAGAGAGAGAGAGGGAAGCAGGCTCCCTGCTGAGGAGAGAGCCCGATGCGGGGCTCGATTCCAGGACCACAGGACCATGACCTGAGCCAAAGGCAGAGGCTTTAACCCACTGAGCCACCCAGGCACCCCAGTTTTGTTTCCTTTTTAAGATTTTTATTTATTAGAGAGAGAGTGAGCAAGAGACAGAGAGAGAGAGAGCAGGGGGAAGGGAGGAGTGAGAGAGAGAATCCTTAAGCAGACTGTCCCTGCTGAGCATGGAGACCTATGCAGGTGGGTGAGGGGGGCTGAGAGGTGCTTGATACCAGAATCCTGAGTTCATGAGTTGAGCCAAAATCAAGAATAGGCAGCTTAACTGACTGAGCTACCCAGGCGCCCCAGATGGATTTTTATTGTTACTGCGCTAGGAGAAACTTGAATGTAATGTACCTGTTGACTGAGAATGAACTAGTGAAGGGCAGAGAGGAAGAAAGACTGGCGAAACTGTAAGTATTTTAGAACTTTGTAGTTTTGCCATTCAGTATGATAAACATCTCAGTTATATAATCATTGTTGAATTATTTTTCGATTGGAATTTTATTTGTTAATTAACATGCAGATCTTATTCCCTCTCTTCAAAAGTAGAATATTTACCAGATTTACCCAAAAGTTTCTAATAGAAATGACAGTTTTATTGTTAACAAAGTTGGCAAAAAATTCAATCTAAAACTCATAATAGCCAAAATCAAATGAGTTTTACTTACAAACAGGCATAGATATGATCATTAAAAATTGACAGGTTGGTACTGTGATTTGAATAAAGCTTTTTAATGCCTCTAAGTATCAATACATAGGATAATTATAATAGTTCTGTGCTTATTGCTTTATAAATTGGCTTTTTTTTCATTTTAACAACGTCTTTGTACTTTCAATGCTGCTTCCAAACATAAACATGGCATTACAGCTTCTGAGAATTATCATTATAACTTGGAATCATTTCATCCATATGTTCTGGTACTATACCTAACCAAGCTTAGTCTTGAAAAAAATTAATAGCTTTATTCTCGTTTTTATTTATTTATTTATTTATTTATTTATTTATTTATTTGACAGAAAGATAGAGAGCACAAGTAGGCAGAGAGGCAAGCAGAGGGAGAGGGAGAAGCAGGCTCCCTGCTAAGCCGGGAGCCTGATGTGGGACTTGACTCCAGTACCCTGAGATCATGACCCAAGCCAAAGGCAACTGCATAAGTGGCTGAGCCACCCAGGTGCCCTGCTTCATTCTTGTTTTCCATTCAAAGGGAATTCTTTAGGATATAGATAATAGTTGAACAAAGATAGTGTCCTTGAGTATTGCATTTTGTTTCCTCTCCCAGAAGCAATAAGATTGCCTTGTTTTTTATTTTATTTCCTAGGCCTCAATCCTACTTCTCAACCACAAATATTTCTTGCAAGTATGACCACTGTCCCTAATAGGAATAAGAAACATTTCTCGTAGGAGACATGGGTAACTCCCATGGTTAATTACGTATAGTGTATGTTAGGGAATGCAGATTTAATATTTATTATATGAATTAGAATGTTTATTTCTTTGTCTCTAGGATACAGACAGTGCAATGCAGAAGAATTTAGTTGTGCTGATGGACGATGTCTCTTAAATGCTCAATGGCAGTGTGATGGAGACTTTGATTGCCCTGATCATTCTGATGAAGCACCTTTAAATCCAAAGTGCAAAAGTGCAGGTACAAGAAACATATAATATTATACTTACTCCCAAGTTGGTTTTCAATGGCAAAACTGTTACTCTGATTTTCACTTCAGTCTAGTATGATATTCAATGAAAAGAAATGCAGATAATTAAGCCTGTGATGTTACAAGTGACACCATGAAAGATCCTAGTAATCAATTCTGTTTTGCAGCAAGTTTTAGAAACTTAAATCTGTGCTACAATATGAAGATTTTGGGCAGTGAAACTAATGAATCCATCACCTTGACCCCTTCAAAAAAGTCATTTTTTCTTAATACATAATTTTATGTGAAAATAATTTCTTTGCATACCTATTTGAAAACTCAAAATAAGTTGAGATTTACTGAGAGAAAGTCTGTATCAGTAATACTTGGGCAAAATGAAGTAAACTGTGTATCATTTGAACAGAAATCTATACATAGCTAAACTTGGTCTATTTGTCATTTCACTATTCCAAAGACTGAATACATTGTCATATATTTAAAATAAACCCAATTACTTTTTTCTCATGTACTTTACATGCTAATAGGCTTTCTTTTATCATGTATGATAATGAGTAATATTCACGTCATTGGGTTATGAGTAGCTGCAAAACCTAAACTCCTTTTCCATAGCTATATTTGGAACAACTATTATTCACCACAAATGTCCTTTTTATGCCCTGACTTAAAAATGTCAATGTTATATTTCCAAGAAGAAAAAGAATTCAAGAATATCTACCTATTCTAGATTCTTAATTTTTAGTGACATATAATTTCTCAGAGACCTATGGCTCGAGGGAAATGTCAAACTTTTGAATTAATTTTTCACAATATAGATGAAGACAGAAATACTTCATTAATTTTACTTTAGGTGCTTATTTTGATTGCTAATTTTCATGTCAAAGAAAGATTTTCAGTAAGTGTTGAACATGAAAGTACAGTTTGCCCTTGATTTTTTTTTAAATTTTGTGTATAAAATACTACACTGTAGAGGATTTTATATGTATATATATTTACTATAATTTTTGACAGATAACATCATATTTGTGAATATTTTCAGCAATTGTAGTATAAAGCAATGGCATGCCCTTTATGTTCCATTTGTTTTATTTTCTTTTTGCAGAACAGTCATGCAACAGTTCATTTTTTATGTGCAAAAATGGCAGGTGCATTCCCAGTGGAGGTCTCTGTGACAATAAGGATGACTGTGGTGATGGCTCAGATGAGAGAAACTGCCATATAAATGAATGTTTGAGTAAGAAAGTCAGTGGATGTTCTCAAGACTGTCAGGACCTTCCAGTCAGTTACAAGGTAGGTACTCATCAAAAATATAAATCACATGATACATTAGATTTGTGATAATGAATACCATTCAATCAAATATGGCTATAATACTTAAAATGCATCATAATGTCTTTAAGTAAAACTACTTAAATGAAAAGTATCTACATGAGCAATTCATAATAATGTGATATAAAAACTGTAAAAATGTACTCAGAAAGACAATAAGGTCAAAGTGTTTTTCAATATATGCTAAATATAAAAGAGAAAAAAAAGCAAGGGAAAACCAGTGTTTAGGGAAATATTGCCATGTTAATAGCACATAAATATGTATGCAGCTCTTAAGTTCCCATTCCTTCCCTCATTATTCCTCCCATCTTTTTTTTTTTTTTAAAGATTTTGCTTATTTATTTGACCGAGAGAGAGATCACAAGTAGGCAGAGAGAGAGGAGGAAGCAGGCTCCCTTCTGAGCAGAGAGCCTGATGTGGGACTTGATGCAGAACCCTGGGATCATGACCTGAGCCGAAGGCAGAGAAGCCTAACCCACTGAGCCACCCAGGTGCCCCTCTTCCTCCCATCTTTGAAGTGAAATGGGCTAATCATTTATTTACCACAACACTGGATAATATAATATTATTCATATAAACAGGAAGAAAAAATAAAATGCATCAATTATTAGGACTGAGTGCAGGTACACTAAAAATAAATCATGCCTAATATCCTAATTGCTTTTTGTTAGCACTGTTTTCCTGAAGAGTATGATTCACTGACAAAACTGATTGACAGGAATAGCTTTTGAAAGCATTCCTATTTCATTCATGTTGGAATGGAGGATGAAAATGAGCATAATATTAAAATGAAAGCTGTGCATTAGGTTAACACTGCTTATGTAAGTATGGGAAAATCTCAGGAAGAGCAATTCATTTGAAAGTCAGTGTTTTTAACTGAGCAATAGCTCTGTGTGAATCAGCAAGAGGATGTGCTTCCACAAAACACAGAGGCAGTCTAATGCCAGTTAAGACCATTACCAAGGTTAGATTTTATTCTACTGTGTTCTGCACTGGGCAGCTAACACCTGGAATACTATGTGCATTAATGACATGGCATTTTAAGAGGAACCTTGACAAATTGTAGTGTATACAAATTTATACAACCAGAAGCATAAGGAGTATGGAACACATGCCATTGGAAGAAGTTTTGCTTGGAACAAAGACAGCTTATTAACTGAATTCAAATATATGAAATACTGGATTAGGGAACGGACCTAGTCTGAATTACTTCCAAGGTTGGAATTATGAGTTGGGAAGCAGATTCTGTTCAGTATGAGGAAAAGTGTTCTAAAGTACTCTCTTTGCATTGGAATGAGCTGCCTCATTTCTCACTACTAAAAGGGTTAAATTGTAGCTAAATGTCTTTTTTTTTTTTTAATGTTCAGTTAGCCAACATATAGTACACCATTAGTTTTTGATGTAGTGTTCAATTACTAAATGCCTTTCTTTAAAGCATGCTAGAGAAAATATTTCTGTGTTGCAGAGGTATTGTACCTTTTTCCCTGCCAACTTTGTCATTCTATGGCAAGCCAGTCCTATCTAGTGGTAAATTTAGCCAAACAACCAATTTGCCATTTGAAATCTCTGAATTTCTGGTATTATGATTAACTTAACTACATTGATTGGATATTATCATATATAAATTTAACCTGAGAACTACCATAATCATTTTTCCCTGTGTAAAAACAGAGATAAAATGTAAAACATTAAGAAAACTACATTTGCTAAAAAAAAAAAAAAAATTAGTCCAAATACTGTATTAAGTCCTGCACTAAAAACTTAGTCCAAATACTGTATTAAAAAGACTTGGTTAAATCTACAGACTTAAAACACACATGTACTCACAAGTGTTGTATTGTAGGTAAAATGAAACAAGACAAATGAGCCAAAATAACTCTTAATGAGATGAATATGTATCAAGTAATTAATTTTGGCAGTAAATATTTTGAAGCCCAATGAAGCAGAAAAAGTATTGCCAGTGACTTAGGCACAATCAATATAGATGTGTTTCCTGAAAAATTAGGGAGTGTGTCATAGAATTATTAGAGATAATTAGTTTAATTTCAATTCACAGTTTAGAAATAGTCCTTTAGACCTGTGTATATAATATAATATGAAATATAGAATGTATATATCATAGAATCTATATCTGCCTATCTACCCAAAGACATTAATTTCAAAGTAGAGATCTTTATGCTTACCCTGAATGTATTTAAATCTATTATAACAACATTGATGAAATCTAAAAATTATAGAATATAAGGTGGTCACTTATTGACAGAACATGCAGAATGAAATGTAATATTTTTTTAAATGGTTTCATGTGGGGTGCCTATGTAGTTCAGTTGGTTATGTGTCCAACTCTTGTTTTTAGCTCGAGTCACGATCTCAGGGTACTGGAATGGAGCACCACATCGGGCTCTGTGCTCAGCAAGGAGTCTGCTCAAGGATTCTCTCTCTCTCTCCCTCTGTTCCTCCCCCCATTCTCTCTTCTCTTTCTCTCTAAAATAAATAAATAAATCTTTAAAAAATTAAAATGAAAAAATAAAATGCAATAGAATGCCTGCATATAAGAAGTACCTCCTTCTCAGAAATGCCATGTTTAGAAAACTACTATGGTAGAAATAGGTATCATCCAGAGCGCCATCTTAAATCTCTTTTAATTACTTTATAGGACATGTTACACAGAAATACTTATTTATTAATAATTTTTTTAAAGATTTTATGTATTTATTTGACAAAGAGATCACAGTAGGCAGAGAGGCAGGCAGAGAGAGAGAGAGGAGGAAGCAGGCTCCCTGCAGAGCAGAGAGCCGGATGTGGGGCTCGATCCCAGGACCCTGGGATCATGACCCCAGCTGAAGGCAGAGGCTTTAACCTGAGCCACTCAGGTGCCCTGATAATTTTTTTAAATTAGTGTTTTCACCTTAACTTCTCAGAAAGGAGTCATAGAATGAAGTGAGAATTCTAGTTAAAATAGACAAGATATTTAATCATTCAGAAAATCTATATGTATACCTGACAGATTGCTATGAATTGTGTTCTTGAATATGTACACATGTCAAAACTAATGAATAAAATAAAGCATCTATTGGGGAAACAAGAGCAATATAAAAATTCAAGTAGCTAAGACTAGAATCATAAATACAAGATTTAAATAAAATTTCAATCCAAATATTTTACATATTGTGCTGAGATTTTACACACATACACACACACACATATTTATATTCATGATAATTTGTTGATAAGAAATTGAGTAAAAAGCCTTATATACAACAAAAGCATCTATATTTGGGGGGGGACCATCCAATAACCTATTTCTCATGATAATATCTGTAGAACATGACAAGAAATCCTCCTCCAAAATCTGCAATAAAATGAAAATTGCTTACAAAAGCAAGATTTAGACCTTATGGACTGTGAACAATTTGCACATTTGTTATAAAATAAATACAATGTATCTAACTATTCAAAAGGGAGTAATAACATATACTAAAAGCAAGGATATTATTTTGATGTGAAGTATAATTTACCACATAAAAAATAAATGTAACTCTGGGAGAGAAATGAGTTTTAATATATATATTAGGAATAAAATAATATTTGCCAAATATCACTTAAAAACCTGCCAAGAAACTTCTCTGAATGTAATAGGAAAAGATTGAGTACCTATATTTCTTTCTAGTAGCTGTAGGACCTTATATAAAACTTAATACAAATCAGGACAATTTGAAGATGTTCTTGATGATAAGAAATATTAAGATGTATTGAATATATACAAATCTCACTTTCATAAAGATTGTTTTTCTTTATAAATGAAGGTGAAATTTTTTAAAATTTATTTTCTATCAAATGCAGGTGAATCTCTCCTTTTTTATCTTTGAAAATGCAAATAATTATTAGTTTCTTCCATTCAATTTATGAAAGTTAGAGTAGTAGAATTTCCCACTGAGGCCTTTGGGTTATTTTGGAGCAAAAAAATGTTTTTGTTGGTTATCTTTTCAAAAATCTTCTATTTCAATAAACAATTATTTTAAAAGTTACTGATAACCTTAAACATTCTAATTTTATTTGTTTATAGAAATGTTTATTACATTTGGTAACTTCTACCAATTTCACTTTAAGAAATTGATTTTCCACAAATATGTTCTTATCTAAGCTGTCTCTTTGATATAATAGTTATATAAGCCTGACATTAGCCATTCAAAGTGATTTTCAGAAATCCCATTAAAACCAGGACACTGTTTATTTCCTTTTATAATACTCTTTGAGAAGAATTCAGTACAGTCTATTAAAATTCCTTTCACTTGTCCTTAAAGTGTCCCTTGAATTCAACACTGTCCTATGTCAGACTACGGCTCTCTGGTTTCCCAACCTCATAATCACATGACCTATTTTCCACTGCTTTTCAGTGATAACTTTTTGTATCTTGTCATTTTCTCACTTTCTTTTAAAAACTTACTTCTTTTGAAAATTGTGGTAAAATATACCTGACATAAAATTTACCATTTTAACCATTTTTAAGTGTACACTTAGGTGACATCAAGCATCTCACTTTCTTTTGCCATCACAAAACACCAGTTGTCTTGACGTCCTAAATCAGGTAGCAGGATGAATATTCTCAAAGGAAGTAAGAGTTAGATGAGGAGAGTATGGGAAATCAAGCTATGGCTTTTGCTTTGATTTGCTGGCTTGCTAGTGGGTCCTAGGGATTAAAATAAAACAAAACAAAAAATTTAATTCTTAAAGATTATTAGCTAATTTTTGGTGTAAATTGTTAATAATGAAAGTGCTAAGAGCTTAAAGGGACCTATTCCTGATAAAAGAACTTAATAAAAGGTATTTAATTCTCCTTAGAGCCCATTCAGGTGAAGATAATGCTGCCTCTTTCCCAAGCAATGAATGCTTTTTCTGGTACCTAAAAAACTCATTGTTTGCTGACTATTTAATAATGTGTACATGTATCTCTAATATTTTTCCAATAGATACAAAGCTCTGCCATCACCTTTACCTTCAGATAAATGACTGAGGTTATTAAATGTTTGCACTGAGGAACTCTTGAATACTAGTTACTCTTAACAATTTAGGGTTTCTTTTTAACTGGCTTACTCAGTATTTGCACATTCCTTTATTCAAAGAGTGCTAAATATTGTTTGTAAAAGTTAATATGATTGTACTAATTTGGCCAATTATAGGTTCATTTTGTGTAATTACAATCCTCATATGGTACTTGGCAGGAACTGAGTATAGACCTGAGAGACAGTGACTGATCGCAGGATCACAGTATGCTACCTCTTTAGGACTGCAAAGACTATTATATGCTGTGACATTGGATTCAGAATTTACTTGCCATTTAGTCAATATTGCATATCATCATCAGAGGTTCATATAGTACATGATAGAGATGCTGAAGAAAAGATTTGATGGTACAGATTGAACAATTTATCTTGGGGAGATTGTTGCCATTATTTTATTTCTCCAGACAATATCAATATGACTATGGAATTAGACCCAGTTGATAAATATTAATTGAGCTTTGCTGTATGTTACAGACAGTCTCAGCTCCCTGACTTTATCCAGGTAGCTTCATCTTTGTGCCTCTAGGTTTCTCATCAGTTCACTAGGAAGAGTAATACCCACATCATAGATTTCTGTAAGGCTCTGATAAAATAACACATGCAACAAGGTTAGTGATCTTCAAATGTCCATGTAATGGTTAATTGTTAGGATTGTTAAAGTCCTCTGAAAAGACAATCTAATGTAATAGAAAAAGAACAAAAGAAGTTGACTGGTGCTGCGGTAATCATCATGCTAGAGCCACATGGGTCTGATGATGTCAGTGAATCTTTCTAATTTTGCCAACCTCAGATGATCAAATGAAGATATTTGGGAAAATTCTTTTTTAGCTTTACTTAATATACATAATTCTTATTAAAATCACTGGACACAAAAAGACTTGCCATTACCTATTCTTACATGATTTTCTTTCTTGAGTCTTGCTAAAGGGATATGACAATTATATGAGTTGATTATGAATGTTTTTCATTCTTCAGTGCAAATGCTGGCCTGGATTCAAACTGAAGGATGATGGTAAAACATGTGTAGATGTTGATGAATGCTCCTTGGGATTTCCGTGTAGCCAGCAATGCATCAATACATATGGGACCTACAAGTGCCTCTGTACAGATGGTTATGAAATACAACCTGATAACCCAAATGGCTGCAAATCACTCTCAGGTATCGAACTGAACTTGTCCACTGGTCCAACCAGTTACACATATGGATTCTGAGTTTTATAGCCATTCTTACTGAATTCACTCCCCCTTGCTGTGTGTGAGAAATCAAAATTCTTCCCTACTTACCTTGATTTAGGAATCTGTCACTCTAATTTTGTGTGCTGTTCACAAACTATTGTGTTTGTTATAAAATTGCATTATAGTCTTGTGAATTACTAAGTGCTTTCTAGATTTTGAGAGTGCTCAGAAATAAAAAGAACTATGTCCTGCTGCATCACAGGTTCTTAGGAGCAAATTTGGCCAAGACTATCAAAAAGCCTATTGTGACTATATTATAATGGTTTTTCCTTCTCCCGTATACCATACACACTCATACACACTCAAGGAGAAGAGGTCAATAATGGTAATGGCAATGATAATGGCAACAACAGCAATAAATCAGCTATATAGGACTATTTGAATTCTTCTAGTGATTTAGTGAACATTATTAAACTTCTGTTTGTTCCAAGTAGTATATTTGATTTTGTGAATTAGAAAATTCAATAGAACATGGACCATAATTTTAAAAATATTATAATTCATTAGGGGAGAAAATCACACATTTTAAAATAATACAAAGCAATATAAAACAAATAATGACTATTTAAATGAGCAAAAAAATGATACCTAATATGTCTCTTAACCCC
Organism: Taxidea taxus jeffersonii; assembly: GCA_003697995.1. NCBI lineage: Eukaryota > Metazoa > Chordata > Mammalia > Carnivora > Mustelidae > Taxidea > Taxidea taxus. The sequence continues at coordinate 44,122 of ML110389.1, read as the reverse complement.
TTACTTTGTTTTTGAGTATAATGAATCAAATTAGCATTGCTAGTTTCTTATGTATATGCATATCATATACATGACACCATTTAAAACATTAGATATTTTATCTATTTACATAAAATAAATTCCAGGGACAGAAATTCTTAAAATCAATTTTCAACTGGTTAAACCTTTGCACAGTTTGGAGACAAAAAAGTAGCTCTTTCAATTTTTTTTATTTCATATTTACTTATTCCTAGAACATTCATCACTGATTCAATTTGTGTATTATTTGGAGACTGTTTTTTTGCTATTGTTTGTTTGTTTGTTTTTGTTTTTGTTTTACCAACCTACTTGGTACATCATGCATTCAGTGACTTAGGATAAGAAGAGATAAAATCTCAAAACCAGTCACTGTTTTTATTACTTTAAGCTTTTTGCTAAGGATGTTATAATGGGACGAATGCTAATGATTACAGTTTTGTCTTATTATGTAATGTATCCATGCTGTAGTTATTTCTCATTAACAGTAATAATTAGAAACTAATAATGATTTTAATACAAAAACTGTTCCTGAAGCATGAATATTTTGCCAAAGAGAGGATAGATTCTTTCCAACTTTACTGAGATAGAGTTGACATAAAACTATGTAACTTTATTTTTAATTTTTTAAAACTATGTAACTTTAAATTGTATAATGCATTGATTTGATACACTTATATACTGCAATATCATTGCCACCATTGTATTATGAACACCTCCATCACTTCACCTAATTACCATTTCTTTTTTCTGGCAAAAACATTTAAGCTCTACTCTCTTAGTAACTTTCAAGTGTGTAGTATTATTATCTATAATCACCATGCTGTGCCTTTTATTCTCAGGTTTTACTTGTCTTCTAACTGGAAGTTTGTACTTTTTAACCAACATCTCCCCATTTCCCTTACCCCTCACCCCTGGTAAACACAATTTACTGTTTGTTTCTATGAGTTTGTTATTGTTGAGATTTGACATATAAGTGATCTCACATAATATTTATTTTTCTCTGATTTATTTCACTTGGTATAATGTCCTCAGGGATCATCCAAGTTGTTGTACATGGCAGGATTTTATTCTTTGTTGTGACTAAATAATATTCCAATGTGTTTAAGTGTGTATAATATTACATATGCATGTGATACAGAAAATATTTAATTTAAACTAATATATTATACATACATTGCATATGATATAATATGCATATGTGTAAATACACATATATAAATTAAAGATGCATTTGAATACAGATATCTATACATATAAACATATTTACACATATGTGTGTATATGTCACATCCTCTTTATTCAGCTGTTGATGGACACTTAGGTTGTTTCCATGTCTTAAACATTGTGAATAATGCTGTCATAAACATGGGAATATAGATATATCTTTGTTACCCTGTTCTCAATTCCTTTGGCTAAATAACCAGCAGCGAGATTCTTGGGTCATTTGTTAGTTCTATTTTTAACTTCTTTAGAAGCCTCCATACTGTTTTCCGTAGGGGATTTACATTCCTACCAATAATGGACAAAGGTTCCCTTTCCTCACATCCTCGCCAACACTGGTTATCTCAAACTTTTTTTTGTGATAGCTATTCTAATAGGTGTAAGGTGATATCTCATTATGGTTTTAATTTGCATCTCCCTGACGATTACTGATGTTGAGCATCTTTTCCTTTACTTGTTGCCATTTGTATGTCTTCTTTGGAAAAATGTCTATTCAGATCCTCTGCTGATTTTTATTTATTTATTTGTTTATTTATTCTTCCCCCTCAGAGAGAGGGAGGATTGGGAAGAGAGGGAGATAGAGAATCTTAAGAAGGCTCCATGTCCAGCTCAGAGCCCAACACAGGGCTCTATCTCATAACCCTGAGATCATGACTTCATGAGCCAAAATCAAGTCAGATGCTTAACAGACAGTCACCCAGGTGGCTCTCCTCTGCCCATTTTTAAATCAATTTTATTTTTTATTGATTTATATGAGCTCTTTGTATATGTTCAATATTGACCTATTATTAACACCTTATCAAACATATAATTTTCAAATATTTTCTCCCATTCCATAGGTTGCCTTCTATCTATGTTGTTTCCTTTGCTGTGCACAGCTTTTTAGTTTGATATATTTCTGCTTATTTTTGCTTTTATTACTTATGGTTTTTTGTGTTGTATCTAAGACAATCATTTCCAAGACCTCAATGGAGTCTTTTCTCAATGTTTTCTTCTAAGAGTTTTATAATTTCAGGTATTACATTTAAGCAGTAAAGAACATAACTGCCTAAGTATTAAGGTAGACCATAACTGACCAATTTCATATTTATAAATATAGTTGACAAGAGATGGCAAGGCATCTTCAACTCCATAGCCGACTCCCTTTAGTAAGGTTCAGAGTCTCAATTTACCATCAATATGAAGACTGAATGATTGGGGTGCTGCCTTTGCTAATGGAAAGTGTCCAGCATGTGTGCACACATTTCTAACCCCTGGCACGTAAAGTATGCTAAAATATAATATAGCACCCTATGTATAATATAGCACACCTAGCACTAAAGGATAAAAAGAAGAATGTAATAATTTTTAACATAAATTTAACAGGAAAATAGCTCTTTAACAATAAATGATTTATAATAAAATCCATATGAAATTACATAAAATGACTACCATTTTCATTGTCTTTTTTTTTTTCTAATTTCTCCTGACACTAAATTTGCTTATCAGGAACTAAATATATGACTTCATCTTAGAAACAAAGCTGTTTAAAAAAGTTTGAACAAAACTTTGATTGAATTGACCCAGGATGATAACAATCGTGGATGTGGTCAATTTGAATTTAAATTATCCAGATACATATTCATATAGATGTGCTATACAAACTATCTGAATATTTTTTATTTACAAATCCAGTTTGTGGGGGGAGACACCTGGGTAGATGCATTCAATTAAACATCTTGGTTTTGGCTCAGGTTGTGATCTCAGGGTTGGTAGATTGAGCCCCCTGTCAGGCTCCACCACTCAGCAACGATTCTCTATATCCCTCTTTCTCTCTCTAAAATAAATAAATAAATCTTTAAAAAACAAAAATAAAAATCCATTTTGTTTCCAAAAAATTCTTAAGAGAAAACTGATCTAAAGTTTTAGAGGATCTTCATATATTTGGAACATGGTCAGATTCTTATTATTAACTTTGCTAGATTCTAGAGCAAATGAGATACTACAACATATTAGACAAATTATAAGAAGGAAATAAAGACCATTAATGACTATTAAAGGGTTTAAAAAGCCAGATTATGGGGAAAGGTGAAATTATAAAATCCACAGTTCCAAAATATCTAAGGGAACTCTCCAGGCAGATTATATATATATATATATTATCTCTCTCTCTCTCTCTCTCTCTATATATATATATAGATATATATATATCTATATATATATATATAGAGAGAGAGAGAGAGAGAGAGAGAGGCAGTGATACTCTTGATCTTCACCAAAGTCATTCTGACAGCATAAGCTGTTTATTTGATTATCAAGAATGACTTTTCTGATTATATAAATTAAATGTACTATAGGTTCTAAAATAGGTGTTGTTATTATTTCCTGAAACTCATTAAAAATCAGATTATGACAGCAGATATTTTCCACCAATTCTGAATAAATTACATAGTCTGCTGTTCATGAAAACTGAAGGAAAGAGAGGGATGCATTTAGAATTATCTGGATTTTCCATATTGCCTGGGTATCTGCTATCTTTTCATTTTATTATAAATTGAAATTCTCAGTGTGAATTTTTTAACCATTGATCTACCAGAGGGCACTGAATTTAAATTTTTAATGCTGCAAAAACTGAAACTGAAACTGAGCAAAGTTGAAAACCATACATATAAAATTTTAATTATGTTTTTTTCTTGGTATTTAGATGAAGAACCTTTTCTAATTCTGGCTGATCATCATGAAATAAGGAAAATTAGCACTGATGGCTCCAACTATACACTTTTAAAACAGGTATGACATTGTCATAATGATTTCATGTTTAATATGGGTACTCCAGATATGCATCAAAATTATAGAAATATCTCACAATTAAAATTTATGAAGCACTTACTTATATTCACATGCATGTATATATAAGATTACCAAATATTTTATTTTATTTGAATTGTCCAGGTGATGTTCCCAACATGTTACATCCCACCATATCTAAGAAAGTAAAAACAAACAAACAAACAAACAAAAGACAACAACAAAAGCAAGGTATAATTAATGGAAGGGAAAACTGTCTCAAGAAAAGCTAGATTAGAAAAAGTATAAAATTATCTTTAGAGTCTTTTTGTGTTACCCAAATTGGTTTTATCCCTTGGGATTTAAAAGTTAATGCCTTTTCAAGAATTTTAAGTTTCTGTTTATAGAACTAGGAAATAAAGTAGGATTGGTGATCTCTAACTTTTAAAATTTAGAATTAGCAAGGGGGCAAAATATAATGGTAATCCAACCATAGTTCAAAGGTTGTGAGGCACATATTTTCAGTTCTATCCTCTTCATCCCTCAACGTATCCACTCCAAGAGAGTCTAGGTTGGTATGTTTTGATGTTTAAGTTTTATGGTCAGAGTGTACTTATATGTGTTATTTGCGATAAAAAGGTATGAATTCTATTTTAGGACAGGATAGAAAACTCTGAATTGCTCACCTTAACTTTTTTTTCCTTGCAGTCTGCAGTGAAAATAGCATAAAATCAAGTCATTAAAACTATAGTGCTTGCTACATGGACTAGAGAAATCATATGCAGTTAGGTATGGCATATTTTTAGTTGTCAGGAGAAATAGCTCCTTTGGGAAGGTTCAGTTGGTATATGTTTTGCTACATATGTCTTTTTGCCCCAGACCATATAATAGTGACATAAATATGTGAAAGCACTGTCTAGAACAAGTGTGCCCTCCCCCCAAAAAAGGGACATTTCATTTTCTTGTAATATGTTTATGCCAGCATTAGGCGTAGGCAAAGAAGGCCATTCATGTGGCCTTCACATGATTTTTCAGCATAAGGAAAACTTACTTAACTACAACTATTTTTGTCACTTACGGATGGATTCCTCTATTACCATTGCCGTTTTATTCATTAGCAATGGGACACTGACTCTCCCTGACAGTTGGATTTTCCGGTTTTCCTTTAAGTCACAGATTGAAAATGAAACATTAACATAAAGATCCAGATTTCAGGCTACTTCTGAAAATAAATAAGAAGGTTATAGCAGTACTGGGCTCACATCCTTAAATGTCCACAATCCAGACCCTGTAGCAGTTGACACTTTGATGTAGAGGCCAATGCTCTCCAATTCACTGGAGTCATCAGACTTCCTGTGCACTCGTCACGTGTATACTTGTTCATGAATATCTGTGAGGTTTAGATTCTTGCTCTTGAGATTAGACTGTGCTGCCAACATTCACTGTATCATTAGAGAGAAAAATCTCTCATTGTGAATCCTGCAGAGACTGTGAAAATGTAAAATATTTTCATGTTGTTTATAAAAACTAAACAGAAATCTATTTAAAATATAAGAATTAGGCCACTATCTCTTTAAGAGATGCATAAAATAAGAATAATAATGACTAATAATTTAAGAGAAACAACTCCAGGGAAAAAGTTTTAGCATATATAAATATGAAAAATGTTTGCAGCCCAAATGGCTTTCTACATTATTTAACTTAATTATTTTTTTCTGTGCAGCCTAATTTTAAAGTTATAACAAAGTAACAAAGTACTGAAAATCGTCTTTTTCTTTTGGAGTAGGTCTCCATATCCCCTCTAAACCTCTCTATACCTTTAAAGTTGAATGTGCCAGCCACTGATTTCCTCATATGGTATCTGGAAAAGGGACATGCTTATTTTCTCTTTACTGGGTTGTTTTGTTTGTTTGTTTAGCATTTCTTCCTTTTAGATTCTGTTATCAGAAAAGGAGAAAGTTGTTTCTTTAGGACACTCTGTGTATAAGCTCAGTTGAACTAATAACTAAGATAACAACAGTATTTATTGACTTCATGAAGACCATAACAGAGCTTCAATGACATCTCCTTGCTTTATTTTCCAACCCTGTGACTCAGGACATTTCTGCCGGTATCCCTTTTGTCTTTTCATGGATAACATATTATCAGAGATTTTTCTTAATGGAGCAAAATGATTTTTTCTGTATGCATCATTTAAGTCTCTTTCAAATACCCAGATTGCTTTATTATACATGTTCAGATAGAACTTCTTTCCTGATATCTTTTTCGACTGTTGCCATTCACTAGTACCTAAGTAGGGGTGACTATCAGATGGTTTTCTTCATGTAGTGTTTATGGAAATGAAGAGGGAGTGAGAAAAAAGAAGAAGCTCATGAGGACTCTGAACACCTGTGTATTTGGAAAGCATTTATTAATGTGACCACTGAGTAAGGAAATAGACACACAAAAACCTAGAAAGCACCCTTACATCCAGTTTTGACTGCAGTCTCTGTGGAATATATCATTTCTGTCAGGGGTGATATTTTAAACTACAATTCATTATAACATTATAGGAATTTTCAAGGAGTTCTAGGCAGTAGAAACAGTTTTTTTTTTTCCTCTGAGATCTCTGTCTACATGCATAGAATGAAGTAAAAAGTGGAAGTAATTATCTCCCCATATTTCTCTCAGTCAAAATAAGTGAAAAGACATCCTTGCCTTAAGTTTGGGAGGATTGTGTGTGTGTGTGTGTTTGTGTGTGTAGGTGATTAAGAAGAACAATTACCATAATATCTTGAATTTTATTCTCTCTGTTGTAGTCTGTACAATCTCATGAAGCATTAGAGTGAAAAATTATAACAACTGGTAGACTATTTTTTACCCTACATATTCTAAAACATAGTGGTAGCTCAGCCAGCTATAACTTAAATTCATATACCACATGCATAAAGAAAATGTACTGTAATAACATGGATTTGGGAAATAAAATATATTATCAAGTATTAACTTGATTAATTTAAGAGCATTAATCAAGTGGTTTTCCAGTATTATCCAATTCAATCCTAGCAGTGGTTTTTACTCCAGTAAAATTGCATTGGGAAACAAAACACAATTTCCTAAATTAATCATCTTGAACCAAAGGGTGCAAATCTTCAGCTATAGAAATGAAAGAAGCAAATAGGATTTTGATGAAACCAATTTTCAGCTCTAAAACCACTGGGATGACTCTAGTGTTTAGGCATTATTTTGACCATGCCCTTGGCTGTTTTAATGTTCCTTGCATATGATTCTGCAAAGAGAGAATTGCAAACTTTTCTGTGGGGATTAAGAGTAAAGCTGTAGAAAACTACTACTGGAGTGAATTTATTAAACTATGTACAGAACCTGGAATATACTCACTTTATATTTTAAAACTTCATAGGCAACTTCCCAGATATGTATGCTGAAGTGCATTTAGTTAAGGAGTCCTCCAGTTTTTAGCTTGTGAATGAATATTTATCAAATATTTTCTTTCTGTGATTGATTTTTTAAGCTTTTATGGTCATTATTTTTGATTAGTAATATCAGTAAGAAATATACTTGTGTTTATTCACCTGGGTGTAATGAGGAATTTAGACACTGTCATGTGTGCTTATGTCTCTTACTTATGACCAATGGCAGGCAGTTCCAAACTGTCAGGCTATTTCAGGTTAATTTTGTAATCTGGGGTTTAGGAAAGAGATTGCTCGTGTTAAGCCAAATAAAAACATAAGGCTTGAAACTATGATTTTAATGCCATTACCACTAGAATTCAGCCCCGCTGAGAGAAAAAAAATCCATATTTGCCAGAACCTTCTCTGAATTGCTTCTATAACTCAGCCATCCTCAGTCTTCTAGATCATTGGAAAGAAATAAAATATGAACAGTAATAATTTAGCCTTGGCTTGAGTCTTATAAAAGAGTATATAAATCTAATGCAGGGTCATTATATCTGCTTTTGAATTTGGGGAATAGATCTGGAAACTGAACCCAGATATGGTAATTATCATCCTTCCTTTCCCTCCCCCTCCAACCAAACAAAATAGCTCATCTCCTTGAAGGTGCTAATCCTTACCCATAGGACTATAGCTACTTATAAATGACCCCCAAAGCAATTTGATACTTAATTATAATTTTAGGTTGACTGTAGATATAAGCAGGTTTACAACATATATAAAGATATGGCTCTCAAGGGCTTTGCCAAATGTCTATAGTGTCAATTATTTAATACATAAAATTTATATATTAATAACTATCCAAGCCTTAAAAATGAGTTAATACAATGGAAATCCTGATCTAAGGCTTGTTAGTCCATTGGGGTAGTAAATCTATGAGCCCTGACAAAAGGTCAGAATTAAATTAATCCCTCAGCAATCGTTTGAACAATTCAGCACCTAAAAGGGATTCCCAGATCCTGATGTACAGTTCTCAAATCAAATCTGTCAAAAGGCACACCCATCACACCATAGAACTGTGATATCCAGAAACCTATCAGTTGGATTCATGTTCAGTTTTGTTACCTTCTAAAAAAGACCGTGAATCTGAAGGCAGGCATTCCCTACTCTTTCCATGTGGAATAAAAAGATGGTGACCACCCAGTTCCTCTTTGGTCAAATACTCACAACTCTCCTAAGATTATAAATTTTAAAAATTCTGACATGGCACTCTCTTGGCTGAAGGGCCCTTGGAAGCAGGAAGAAACAAAATGAGGGAGCTGATTTATCTTGTTGAGACAAATGATTTTGGACCAAGTCAATTCTAAACCTTCTTTTCTGACTTTGGTCAGATGACTATCCAGGGCTCATCTTCAATCTTCAGGGATCTTTGGCCTTTCCAATTTAGATGTACACTCTTTTCTGGTTATTCTGCACAACAGATAGTAATGATGTTAAATTCATACTTTTTAACATTAACCTAAAGTGAGAGTCTTTCACTTTATCTCCCTAAAAGCAGATTTTTTTTCCCCACTCACAGTACTGGCTATTTACTTAAATCTTTATCTATAAGCAGTCCAAAATTTTTGTGACCTGCATGGAAAGTATTTTCAAAAGAATTATGCAACATCTTACGTGTATGGTACAGAGAAGATATAAGCATAAAGTGCTTTTAAAAAGAATTGGTCACAAGTGCTCTTCATTGTAATAACTATAACATTTAGGTTCAAAGGAAGATAGAGATTTTTATGAGCTAAAATATTTTAAAATAATTTCTATAAACTATTATTCAAACATATCCTTTTTTATTTTTAGGGATTAAACAATGTTATTGCTATAGATTTTGATTACAGAGAAGAATTCATCTATTGGATTGATTCTAGCCGACCCAATGGCAGCCGCATAAATAGAATGTGTTTAAATGGAACTGACATTAAGGTAACTACATGTTACAGTGATGGGATTATTGGATATTTTATTAGTATATCTAACTTGAATAGAAAATACTATTTCATGGTAATAATACAACTCATAGAATGTATTAGGTTGATTTGAATTTCACATTTTTACAGTGTTAATACATACTTTAAATATGAAATATGAGGCTTTTTAATCCATATGTTTCATTATAACACTACTTCTTGCAATAAGATAAAAATCAAACTGGGAAAATAAAATTCAGAACCTTATTCACAACCCTACAAAACGTGAGGGATGCTTTCGGCTTGAATGATTAGTGCCTGACTTGCAATTGTGTTGATTTATATAAAAGGGAAAAAGTTGAGTCTGAGAATCTATAATTGAAAAAATTAATTACTAGACTCTAGATTGAAATTATAGCTCTATTAAAATTAACCTTCTATACACGGAAAGAATTGAATGCATTTCTGTAAAATCGTGAATGTTCTGATCAGACAGCATCATAATTAAATATATGTCATATTCTAGATATGAGCTACTTGGCCCTATTTCTGAGTTATCTTGAGTTTTATGTTCTGCTGAAGTGAGCACTGTGTTACCTTGTGTTTTAAAATAAAATTATATGAAAAAATAAAATAATTTTCAATGCCTATATGCAGTAAAACATAAAGACATTTAAATTCAAGTACATAGAAACTATCAATTACTTTGATTTTTTAATAGCTATCTCTAATATCATATAGAAATTTTTAGTGGGAACAATCATTTTTGAAAATATTAATAAAATCTTGAAATATGTATATGCAATACCAAGACAACCAGTGTGAGTGTATTTATGTATAACTGATAATTTTAAATGAAATACCAGTTTATTTATAGAACAAAAAAACAGATGAATTTTGTCTTTTTTTAATTCTTTGACTATTTATATAAAAATCATAAAAGTACCATCACCCAAAATTGATCATATTTTTTTACATTTAAATTTTTGGTTTCCTTTATATTTTTTAATACCTTTTAATATTTTAAAGGATTATTTATCTACTGCCTTGGAGCTACTAGCACATTAGGACTTTAAATCATGTCATAACATAGGGTCACAAAATGAATCATATTTCTATTGACATAACTAATTTTTTCAGGTAAATTGTCAGCCATGCCAATTTTTTTAAAAGTAGAATTTGGGAGAAAGAAGAAAAGATATCTTGCAATTCAATACAGTAGATTGATACCATAGTTTCTGAAAATGCTCATGCATTCATATATATTTGTTATCTTTACTATTGACAACATTAGGGAAAGAATAACTATAAACTTTCATTATTGTTTTCTTGTTTCTATTATATAACTATTGACTTCTCTATAGCCCCAAACTTCAGTTTCTCCTTTCACATAATCCTTAAATCATTGAGACCTCAGAAATAGCAGTTATACAGAATCTTTGGTTATTTTATATGCATCATGTTTGTACAATACAAAGTTTATATCCTTATTATAGCTGATATTGACATGGGTTAGAATGAAGTGCAGCAGTCATATGAATTTCATTTCCTTTGTTTAGGTTGAAATAAAGTATGTTCTCGCTTGTATTTTTTTTTTCCCTCTTGTTGTAGTAGATAATTTAAATAGGGCAAGGCAAGAGCAGTTAGGAAAGTAGAGAATGCCATTGGTATCTCCTTCAAAATCTGTTAAGGTAAATAATAGCAATAATTCTTTGCGTGTGTCTTTGTGTGTATGTGATAGAGTTTCTACCCCCAGTTTTCAGAAGATGGTAAACTATAACAATAATGTCATCAACAAATTTGTAGCTGCTCAACAGTTTTTTATTTTGGTGTTTACTTCTTAACTCCATATGTCATATTTAGGCACCTGATTACAGATATTGTAATTCCTTGCATCACAAATGAGTAAGTAATTTTATTAGGGTAAATGTGTTCTATGTTTTATGTTTATCTAGATTCTATTATCTCTGTAAAAATCAAAAAGCAGTTGCTCAGCTCTTAAACTGGGTAGTTACATTGTAAACTTTTAAATTCTTATCTTGTTAGGTAGTGCATAACACAGCTGTCCCCAATGCACTTGCTGTCGATTGGATTGGAAAAAACCTCTATTGGTCTGACACAGAAAAGAGGATCATTGAAGTATCCAAACTCAACGGTTTATACCCTACTATACTTGTTAGCAAAAGGCTGAAGTTTCCCCGGGACCTGTCTTTGGATCCTCAAGCCGGGTTTGTAACAAACATTGAAAATCTTAAATTAAAAATTGAAACTGTGGATTACGTTCAATGTGGTAAATCCCATTCTGTAGGTTTTAACATGAAAACCAAGATGAAGTGTAATGTGTAGACATTCTTACTGGGAAGTCAAAAATAGGAATGTGACTATCACAGTGAAAAAGAAAAACATTTAAAATGATGAGATTTTGCAGCAAGTATTTTTAAAAGTCTTAAATGCAACTGTTTTTCTAAGTAATCTATACATGTAGTGGAAATAAATAAAATGTACAGGTTTCTCTAATTTTAATGCCTTTAAATCTTGGAGGAAAAGATGCAATTGTGATGGGTCATGAATACGGATGATATAATTCCTGTACCACTTTACAGCAAGAGACATAAGTAGTGTCCATGAATAATAAATAACAAGTTGCATTATCCATGCATTCCAAAGGAATAGCAAAGTGGAAATACTGAGAAAGATTCATATTGGAACTGTGTTTGAGTTGCATTTCATTGTAAGAAAGGAGAACAAGTCATTGTAAGAGTTAAGGACAGCAGGCTGGAGATTCCAGATGAGGGAAGAACACACACTAAGGTCTCAGAATTTAGGAGTCAAAGTCAGATATGTGGCTGCTAAAGTTCTATAGATTATGACCATTATCGTTCACTTTTAATTGTGTTGTTTTGGTAGAAAAGGCATGCCTTTCCCTGTTTTTTTTCACTATAATTTAGAGTGATTACATACTCCAAAATGATCTCTGTAGAAGTTCAACCTTCTCAACATGATTGTTAAAAGAACAAATTTAGATAAAATGTGATTCTTTAAAATGGAACACGTTCACAGTAACACGTGTCATGATAACAGTAGTGGTCTAAATTTTCTGCTGTATAAATTAATTTCACTTAATATGTCTCATGAAATCACTGATTTTATCATATCATATACAACTAGCAACTGTTTTTTGCTAATATGTTGCAACTGTTTTTCTGTTTTTCTTTCTTCCCTTATGTTTATAATTGGCAATGTGATCATATCACTGTATATTTTATAGCTTAATTTTAAACATTAATTTGGGCAAAAGCACTACCTAATAGGAGAAGACTTATACTGTAAATACTCTTCTGTTTCCAAGGTAATGTGCAACTTTTAGGTTTTTGCTATAGAATTATGTAATCATTTTGTTACCTTTTAAAGTATTTTCCTTACCATAGCAACAGAAGATTCAAAAGAGTGTCAATTCCATTTTAATTGAAACAGAGTCACAAGAGAGTTTGTTTTTAATATGACTCAGGAAGTAATGGCCAGTTGTACTAAGATTGACTATTGTCATCATTCATTCATAAGAATGTGAATATTTTAATTCCTTCAGTATTTTATCAGATGATATTTATTTTAGTGTGTTCAAACCATTGTCCTTTTCTTTGAAACCAATATGGCTGGCTTAGCTTCTCATTTTATACTCTCCAAGATGCTTCATATTAAACAGACAAGCATTACCTGTAGATCATGATAGTATTGTGGAATTTATTAAATAAATTCCACAATAAATAAAGCAAAAACTGTGTCCTTGCCTAGTGAACACAGCTGAGCTTAGCTTTAAGTTTTATTTCTCTTGGGTTATATTATTACCCTGTAAACTGAAAGCAGCCATAAGTTATCATTAACATAAACCATCCATCAAAAGTGTCAGTTAAAATAATGAAGTACTAAATTACTGTAAATATTATGAAAGACTCCCTTGATTGCAATTTTGGATAATATTTTATTATGATATAGATATGCAAAAAAACAGATAAAAATCAGACCTTTTTATGTAACAATTAAAGCCACCTATTTTAGCAGATGAAATTTAATGACACCATTTTGTACCTGCTGTTTTTCTTCTTCCCCAGAGTGAGACAACAGGGCAAACTGGGATTTTAGTTTGTATGAGATGAGCCTCAGGGTGAAAATTTCACAACTGTCTAAAATGTTGTGTAATCCTGCTTTAAAAATCAGCTTAAATTATAAGACTACGTGATAAAAATGCCTTGAATATTTCCATATTTGATTAACATTGCAGTTTACATATGTTTTGATTTTGCCAACATGACTGACCCCCCATTTCCTTAAGGAAAGTAATTTCTGTCCTGATATTTAGTGAGGGATAAGGGAAGCATTTGTGTAAAGGAGGATAAAGATCACTGGACTAATGTAATGAAGCAACTAAATTTTTAGGAGGTAGTTTAGAGGTCCTTTCTGTCTTTTAATGATAGTATCCCAATTGACACAATATCAATTTCATATCGTAGTTACTAAGAATGATAAGTAGATCAAGTAGATAGATTGATCACCTTCCTGTTTGTTACATTTAAATTCAACTGAGATCCAATTATCCTAATTGTTCTGTTATCTGGTTTAGTTTGGGAAATGCTGTTCTAATTTATCATAAATTGGGCACAATCAATATTATTTACACCAGTGTTTATAAAAGTTGTCATTTATGCAGAATATATATGTATATATCTATGCATTTTAAAGTAGAATAGGAAATATAATGTTAAAGCCAGACTGAGCATAATTTATTTTTTCTGGATGATTAATGTTATTTCAGGTAGTCACATAGCAAAACCATTATGACAGACAATAAAGTGAATGTGTGATATTACTGGTTAATAGGAGATTAATCTACTCATTCATTAATTCAACTCATATTTCTTTAGCATTTAGTGCCTATTTGTCCCTGTTCTAAGTAGCAGCAAAAAATAAAAGGCATAGTCCTATCTCTAGGTATTTTACTATTCATTGGGTAGGCAGATGAGTAAATAATTACAATACAATGCAGTAACTTATTAAAATAAAAAAAAATAGAAAATGTTTCTATCTGAACTGGATTCAGAGTCCGCTTCCTGGACAAGATGGGTAGAGTAAGAATTAGCCAGGAGATGTGGTGTACTTCAGAGCAGACAAAAAGAACAAGCTCTGTGGGAAAGCAAAGATGCAAAGAAGAGCATGGCACATTCAAGGAACTGAAAGAACTCATGTTCAGGACAATTTAAGTATGCATATTTGTGAAACTTTGATACCAGTCTACTTTACAGAGCAGAGAGAGACCTAGGAATCAAAATAACAACAACAAACCAAACCTTATAAGATTTCTGGTTCAGGCAGACAGGTTAACAGAGGAAGATTTCCCTAGAATATGAGGAATGCAGGAAAGTGGCAGAGATAAGAAAGGGAGATGATCAGTGTTAAACCCACTGAGATTGGAGTTCCCATGTAATAACAATGATAATGAAGATACCTAGCCGCTTCTCTAGAATTCTTGAATTTGTAAACTGTGTCTGCATTTTATCACTTTAGTTGCTTGTACTGGTTTTCTGAGTCTGTGAGAAAAACATTATTATTCTATTATCCTTAAAGTACAGAAAAGAACATTCAACCTCAAAGTGGCCTAGTGATTCTCTCAGGATCATTTAGGTAGTAAGATACTAAATTGAGGATTTAACCTAATTCTCAAGCTTTGGTCCCTTACTTTTCCTATTATATCACATTAGAATTTTCAGTAACAAAATGATCTTGGATCGTGATTGTGTTTTTCAGGAACCATGCAAAAAGAGATAAGAAAACAAACATATAAAGACAAAACTACTATAGTTTCTTCCATTTTAATAAATAGCCTTTTCACAAGACTTTAAATGTAGATAGGAGTATTTTGGAAAAAATACAATCATTACAAGCATGCTTTATTATTAAGAATATTTTTCTTTGGATTTCTTTTCTAGTAGTCTGTTAGGAATACTGTAAGAAAGTAATACTAGGTGCTATTTTGAATTATCAATATATTTTAATGAAAATATATTGAAGGACTCATATTAAACTCAGTATCTGTATCCACTATTGCCAATACAGATAATGATAATGCAAATACATTTGAAAAAGACACAATTTATGTTGTGTCTTCCATATGTCATTCTTTCTTCCTAGAGTGCCCTTCTGATTTTCCTCAAGTTTGAATAACTTCCATTTTTTCAGCAACACCACGAAATATCACTTCCTCTGTGAAACATTCCCCAGCTGTACCTAAGAAGTCCCTACATATTGAACACGTATCATCGCATGACTTTTTAATTTTTTTTAATTTTTATTTTTTGAGATATAATTGAAAACATTATATTAGTTTCAGATATACATATAATTATTATTGGTACAAATGTCTATCTCTCCATCTAGAAAGTGAATTCTTTTCACAAGAAAGCTTGGTTTAATCACTGGTTGTGCGAAACACAGAGATTGTTAAATTCACTGCAGAAGGAAATAATAAATGGGTAACTGGATGTACACAGCAAATAGGGTTATAGCTACAGGGACATTGTACCTGCATCATTGCCCAAACCAATACATCAGTATGTAAATAACTTGCATGTTTCAAGGAGAAAGGTCATAAGGGAATTTTTGTTATGAGGGAATGAAAGACATGCCAGGAATGAAAACTCAGTTTCTGATTTCTGTGGGAAAATAGAAATATTTTATTAAAATAAACAGTTACATTAAAAAAATCCTTTCTCTGCCAGTTTTTAAAACTGTATTTCCATATTTAGTCAAAAACATACAGGAAATGAACATAAAAATTAATTATAATTTAAAATAAGAAATAATTGCTGTTGGAAGAAATATATATTTCCTTAATTCAGAAAAAATTGTCAAAACAGCAGACTTCTATTTTAATTTTTTAAAGAAATGGAGAATATTATATTAAACTATAAAAGATATCCTCAAGAACCACAGAAGCTTATTGTTATGGTTACAGCAGACATTGTTTTCCATGTTCACACTTTGTTATAACTTATAGAGTAGATACCATTTGGGGCTGAGGTTTTTCAGATGTGATCCTAGGTAAACATTACATATAATATGGATGAAATTCGGAACTTGCCTTTTGACATTTTCAATGAAGTTTTCATTTTTTAGCTTTGACCATTTATAGAAAATTTTGTGCTTAAGTAGCTTTTAAGAAGTTGAATTTCAGGTGTTAAAATTATCAGAATGTCTGGTACAGTCTTACTGAATAACTTGGAAAAATGTATGGTAAAGGGGCTTATGTATATGGAAAGTTAAACCATTAAAGCTTAACCATCAGAAGGTAGGTACTCATAAGGAAAGAGCAATCCTGTGTCTATGAAGATTCATTCATACCTGAAAAGAGTTAAACTATATTTTTCTTCAATGTAATAGAATATTTTAATAATCTTCTTTTGGTTGATGAGTACTTAAAAAGACAAATCATGATAAAACACAAAATAGAGACAAATTATATAAAACTATATGCACAATTCAGATGCAACAGGTCACCTATTAGGTGAGTATTACTAAACCAATATATATAGAGGGAGTGGGCAGATATATATGAAATATTTAATAATACATACCTAGTACAGATAAAAAATAATAGCTAATATTTGCTAAACTCTTACACCATGTTTACCAATGCTCTAAATTAGTTTCCTGTATTCCATCACCTAATCCTCATGATGATCTTATGAGGAGGAACTATTATTATTCTTTTCAACATGTGAGTAAACACAGGCTCAAAGAGGTTAAATTGGCCACATTCACACAGCTAGTAATAGGTCAACCTGAAATTTGAACCTGATTAGTCTGTTTCTTGAACTCATTTCCTGAAGGCTCTACATAGTGCTGCTTAGAGAAAAAGGTAGTCTATAAATCTAGAGACCTGAGCCCTTGTTCCAACTGTATCACTATCATAATAGACTGTGACAACACACATAATCTTATATGATCTCCGTTTATCAGTAAAGTGAAGGTCTTAGGCTAATGATCTTTAAGATTTGTTACGGCATTAAAATCCTCAATTAAGTTATATTTTGTTCTAAAATCTGAAGGAGATAAGGATTATTCGTATCTTTGCAAGGTAGCTATGAATATAAGATTTATGTTCAAAGAACTATTAGTGAGCATATTTCTTTCATGCTTTCTTTCATCTAGGTAAAATTATCATTCCTTCTATTGTGACTCTGTAGTAAAGTAGTTTTATCATTATACTTTTTTTTTCATTTGTTTTACATCCACCTGTATTGTGTTCACTGAGAGATCTTTAAAGGCAAAAATCATATCTGTTTACCTCTGTGCTCCCCGTTCTAGGGAGTATCTGGTAGATAATATGGCCTCAAAAATTATTGTTTCAAAATATTGTTCTCAATCTACTTAAGAATGGCTCTGGTACTTATTAGAGTTGTTATACCAGTGGATTAAATCGAGGTAGGTTCTTTGATTATGAGGCCTGAGAATCTACATTAGTACTTTGTGGGTTCCTATGTTCACAATATATGTGTTGTTCAATTACATGCTGTGTAATTGAGTAATTGTAAGTGAGATAAAGGAGAGTAATTCTGTAGACCAAAGAGAGCTAAAGCGCAGTTTCCGAAAGTGTTTCCCTAGGAAAATAAATGCTATCACCTAAGATTATGTGATAAAGAAAGGGACACTATACCTCCCTTTGAGAGAAACACTATATCATATTAAAGCATATTAAAAGCTTTCATAATGAAAAGGGAAAAAGAGACGATGTTTACTTTGTTAAAGAAAGCATTTCTCAAATATGTTTAATCTTGAAACCTATCTTGAAAAATGTGATCAGGGAAGAATTTGTAGCAAATGGAGGGGCAAAGTGAATTATGTCTAACTGAAAAGATCTATGTAATTGAAGAGGAATGGTCTCTTCCAGTGATTTTTATGGAAGCACAGAAGGGAAAATATGGGACTGTAAATACTCCAACTAGAGCTGAAGTGACATATTTTAATGGTGGGGAGTCACTGGGAGAAGTATTTTTGTGCCTTTTTTATAGGAGAGCTTGAATGGCAGGGACAGGATTTCAAAACTCTTAGAAAGCTTTTTGAGAATGAAGTAACAGATGTCAGGCTCCCTGAAATACACTCTTCCTGTTCTTGATATCTTGGCTCAAGATGGTGATGAGACTAGTCAAAAAAAAATTCAGATTATAGATAAAAATTTTAAATTCCTATTATATGAAGGTCAGGCCCTTTGGAATTCCTAAATTACACTCCAAAAATTTTATTATTATTCACATCTGATACTTTGCAATACTGTATTGATAGCGTTTGATGGAGAAAACTCTTCTTTTTAACTTTTGGGATGTTTTAATTTCAAGTGGAAGCATATGTAAATAGCTAAAAAGAAATATGAATATTACCTCTAATTAAGCTAAACTGGACATGTACTTTGTAATCATACAGAGTGTTATTGAAATACTATAAATTTTTATTTGTTTATATTCACTTTTCAAAAACATCATGGTTGTATAGAAGCCCACATATATTTAGTTATATCTGACATTTGTGAGAGAAGCTGGCATATAAATGATATCATCGATTAGGGAAAAAAAAAAAAAAAACGTGCTTTGTTAGTGTTCCCAAGATTCAGAGTCATATGGTAAGGAGGAATGTTCTGAGTTCAATGACATAAACTGCCTTTGCATTTTTACTTCCTTCTGATTCATTTTCTTCCTTTTTATCTGGACTGTCATTATCTCTAGTATAGACAGCAAGGTGCACCTCCATAAAATTATTAGAAAAAAATGGATTGTGTTTTTCTAGTTGTATTTTGCTAACATGTGTTTGCTTTCAAAATAAAAATATAATAATTCAAGATTTAAATAACTTAAAATAATTGAAGACTTAAAGAAAAAATGCTTTTAATCAATTTCTGAAAGGCTTGGTATCTTTTATTATCTGGTGATTTGAGATTTTCAAATTTGTTCAGAACTAACATAGATATACATAAGCACTGGATAGCAATCCAGTATTGTTCTATACAAACTTGAATGTTGAATTTCCAGACTCAATCATGTTTTTAAATTCTCACTCTAAGAGCTCTCTTTGAATCTCTGCTTGCAATAGTCTACCTTTTGCATAGTCCTTACCAGATACATATTTCTTATTTTAAGGGTCATGCTTAAATAGGACTCTTAATGATATTTTGGCAAGTAAAAAATTTGAAAAATATCTTATAATCTACCATCCCCTACCTTTATGCAGAACTCCCAAAATAATTGTCAGCACAAAAATACACATATTTATTACAATGATTATTTATGTTAGCCCAGTATTTCATAAGTGATTTTTCTTCAGCTCTTTTATTTCTTTTGTAGTGTGTGGTTAAAATGTGTCAACACAGTTACCACTATCAGAATGTATGAACAAGCTTTTTCTTTATGGAGCATTTTCACTTTAAACCAAATATGCCAGTTATAAATCATATAGAATAATTCCCATATTATATTATTGTAATTACCACATTTTCCAAATTTGAAGAATTAATTGTCAATGATTTTATACCTACTAAAAAGAAAAGAATGGATCTGGGGAAACTACTTGGGTTAATAAGTTTCAGTTTTGGTATTGGAATGTGAAATGGATGTTAATGAATCTCTAACTCAAATCTTGAATTATATAGAGAAGGAAACATGTTCAGCAAGATAAAGTGACTTTTTTCTATAAGAAAAAAATAGATGGTGTTTAATTAAGTAGAAATTTCTCAATACTTTCTGTCATTTATACATTATTTCTATTTTACCAGGGTACAATATTTATGTGTAATTCAGTTAGTTTTAGTACCAAAGTAACTTTCTTCCTTTTTTGTTTATTTTTTAAACTACTATCTGATATACCTTACTCTAGAAGTTCCAATAACATAACTGAAACCAGTACTGTCCAATAGAACTTTCTGTGGTGATGGAAGTGTTCTATATCTATGCTGTTGGATATGGTAGCCATGTGACATATGGCTATTGGGTACTTGAAATGTAGCTAGTGTGACTTAGGAACAATACAGTTCATTTAATTTTATATGATTTTAGGGGCACCTGAGTGGCTCAGTGGGTTAAAGCCTCTGCCTTTGGCTCAGGTCATGATCCCAGAGTCCTGGGATCCAGCCCCGCTTCTGCTGAGCAGAGAGCCTGCTTCCTGCTCTCTCTGCCTGCCTCTCTGCTACTTGTCATCTCTGTCTGTCAAATAAACAAATAAAATCTTTTAAAAAATTTATATGACTTTAATTAATTTAAATGTTAAGAGTCACAATTGCCTAAAGGCTACCACAGTGAGCAATGCAGATTCAGGCAAATATAAGGTACTCCTCCATGAATCATTTTTAATTTTTCATTGGTAATGGACCAAAAAGGAAAAAATAAAAATATCTGGATAGTTATTCCTCCAACATTACAGATGCAGCTTGAAGGCTTACTTCTGTTAGTTTTAGGGATCTGTAATTTGTTAATGCTTGTAGAAATAAAGTTCTACATATAGGTTTGTATGCTAAAGGAAACATATTTAAAATTATGTTGATATTTTGAAGTGTGTTATTTGTTTAATAAAAATCATAAGAAAACCTTGTATTTAAAATATGCTTCTTAGAAGTTACAATTCAGAGAGATATCATGAATTAATTTGGGGAATAGCTGAGTAAATAAGTGAAATATTGCGTGATGTTTCACTCCCTGAGTGTCTGTAAACAAAACAGCTATTGATTTTCTTTCCTAGGTATTTGTATTGGATTGACTGCTGTGAGTATCCTCACATTGGCCGTGTTGGAATGGATGGAACTGATCAGAGTGTTGTCATAGAAACGAAGATTTCTAGACCCATGGCACTAACAATAGATTATGTCAACCATAGACTCTACTGGGCTGATGAAAATCATATTGAATTTAGCAACATGGATGGATCTCATAGATATAAAGGTTGGTCTGGTAGCACCAATGGCTCAGTATATTTTAACAGTGCACAAATTATTCATTTAGAAAATAGGTGCACACTTATTAAAAAAAGAAAATATGTGTACAATTATTTGTATTCATTATACATAATTTCTCTCAAATACATTTTATAATTTAAGATTATACTACTACACTCCTTTATAACAATATTGGTAAATAAGAATTAGGCATATTTATCATGTATAAAAATCATTTTGACAATATTTTCTCTAATTGTATGTTTCGAAATAGTTTTTATAGTAATTGAACAATATTTTTCTTAGTTAATATATACATCCATCCTTGAAACAGAAGATTACATGTTTATAAACACAAGGTTATTATTGCACTGGTAGGGCTTATTTAAAAAAAATACTAAGTAAAAGTACAGTTCTTTAAAGAAATGACATAATAGTATTTAAAAATTATCAATTATACTGCACATATGATTGAATTTATTGTTATCAACAGTGGCCACAAAAGTTTACATGGAAAATAGCCTTCAAATTATGGTAACATTCAGATTATTTGAATATCAGCAAGTGTAAAATTCTACAGATACCTTAATTTTCTGTTTTTTTTATAACTCTGAGTAGATTTAAAAACTCTAAATCTAAAACAAATGAATGAAGCAAATGGATATGAGGGATGTGACACTAGAATTAGGGGCAAGGGAGACATCTGATGGGAGAGGATCTGAGGATGAGGGATTGGAAAAGAACACCAGAGAAAGATAAGCCGAAGGAGAATAGGTGCAGCTGGAGATGACAGGGATGGAACAGAAACCACAAATGATTCCAATGAACACTCAAAATACTTCAGATGTGAAAATATGAGATTTTTCCCAGAATGAAGAAGATAAATGATTTTCTTTATTGAACTTTATTGACCTAATGTCACCTTTGTTATTAGGTGCTTTTATCTTCAAACAGTAAAAGCCCAAGTTCACAGAGAGATCCCAAAGAAAGCCCACACAGTAGCCTGGTTCAGTTTCTCAGGTTGCTTTCTTCCCTGGCAGTAAGCTTGGGACAAAACCCAGGGATGAGGGAAACCAGAGAGATGATAAGAGAGGATTATTGATAATCTCACTGTCAGGTGAGGCCATGCAAGAGTGTTCCAGTACGAAGTCCTGAGAAGGATGAAGCCATTGACTTAAAAAGTAAATAGAGAAATACATAAAAATAAAGGAGATAAAAGTCACTGAAGTCACACCACTTAATGATTTTGCCTAAGTCCCCCTATGCTTATATTTGAACAACTAGATCATTCTAACTAAAAATGCTGGCAGAAAGCTTTTAAAGGTGCTTGTTTCAGGGCAAGAACATTGAGATAATCTCAAGTGCAGTTGGATGAGTCACTTATTTAGGTGTTGAAAATCCAATTATAGAGATAAAGAAACTCATCAGGATGCAGTTTGAGTGAAGAATTATTTAAAGATGACTTTAGGATTTTAATTACAGCAAAAGTAATGTTGACAAATCAAAATCACACTTAGGATTCAGCAGTTATATCTTCTCTGAAGAATCAATAATGAAATGTTCTGCAACATTCTTAGATGATATGATTGAAAGTTTTATTGTGGCAACCAGTATTTTCCCCATGTAACTATGAACCAGTCTATTTTTAGCATCTATATAAAGTACTAGATTGTTGTGAATGCATTACTTTCTACTAAAAACTTTCACTGAACAATAGAATTTAAACCATTTTTGGTTAAATGAATGAATATTAAAAATAGAATTTGCAGGGGCGTCTGGGTGGCTTGGTGGGTTAAAGCCTCTGCCTTCGGCTCAGGTCATGATTCCAGGGTCCTGGGATCAAGCCCCGCATCGGGAATCTCTGCTCAGCAGGGAGCCTGCTTCCCTTCCTTTCTCTCTGCCTGCCTCTCTGCCTACTTGTGATCTCTGTCTGTCAAATAAATAAATAAATCTTTAAAAAAAAAAAATAGAATTTGCAGCATCAAATATTTGCCTATTCACTTGACACTTTGTGTTTGAACACAAATTGTAGTTAAAAATGTTGTCTATTGGAAACTATTGTTTCCATCCCCTATTCATTATTTGGAAATTATGTCAGATGTGTGGGGAACTAATGTTTTGAAAACTTAATACACAATTAAATGCATATAAATGAAGTGTCTTGGAATCATGGCACTAGTGGTGACTTTGGATAGAGGGACATACATAGCAGGAAGAAATGGCACTAATTTATTAGAGTTAAATATATGGCTGAAAGATACCTAGGTATGATGTCATTAACAATTTACAGTTTGATTTTGAAAATACTTGGAAACTGAAGGGGGAAGCAAAAGAAACCAAAAGAGCTGCTGCCATCAGAAGTATTTTTTCTCTTGAAGGCTTTCTCAGAAAGACTAATGAAAAATTCATTAAGTGTCTTACCAGGCATCTGCCAATATCTGAATGCAAGCCAACAATTACCTAGTAGTTACTAATGAGCTACTAATTGTAGGTAGCCTAAATTATGCCAACTCCACAGCCAAGAGAAAAAAAAGCCATTCATTTGCTGTGTTTGTAAAGAGGAGTAGCATTTTCTACTTCTCATACTTTCCCCATAAAGACATAGAGAATGCTGTGGTCTCTTAATTATGTATATAGAGGTAGAAAATGAGACTTTGACATTAATAATAAATAAGTAAGTTTTGCATTAGTCTGGTCACTGATCTCTTTCTTTCTATTACCTAGACTAGTGTTATTGTTATTTATTCTGCTTGTTGAAAGTAGAATCAAAACTCATCAACAGAGTGGGCTATGCCATTCATGACAAAGTAATTTGAGAACATGCAGGGTATATGAGAAATTTCAGAATTATGGCTCTTTTTGATAAGCCAAATCTTAATAACGGAGAAAAATAAACCCTGACAGTTTTTTTTCTCCAAACATATTGGGATTTAACCATGCAGTAATTTCATAAATGAAGCTTTAATTTATTATTACTTATCCAGCCTAAGAACTTCTAAAAATACAGAATTCTATGCCCTAAACAATAGGTCAGGTTACTTCCAAGGTACATGTGACTTACAGAAGAATTTCCATCCATCTTTCTCTGCTACCTCCTCTACCCCAGCCCACCTTCCTACCCAGTCTAAACACCACATTGCAAATTTAAGTAAACAAATAAACAATCAATTGGCCAGCTTTGGAGCATCTACATGCAATCTTAGCCAGGTAAACCTCTTCCTAATGCCTGTGTATTTCATTCTTCTGGTTTCTAATATAATAATTTTATAATAATATGGTTTAATATAATGATGTCACTGAATATGACACATGATACTGGATGACTGAGTCAAACAGTTTAATTTAAATCAAATTTTCATTAGATCATTCTTTTTTTAAGTTTCTCTGATTTCTTCCCTTTAGATCTGGCCATTCATTCATTCATTCATTCATGTATTCATTCAACACTTAACCGATGTCTCTTTCAATGCCATGCCTTATGCTAGGCCCTCAAGTTACAAAGATGAATAAGTTTGTGTTTTTAAAGGATTTATATATAAATGGTAAAAAAAAAAATGAGATGCAAGTAAAAACATAAATTAGATTGGGGTTAGAGAAATACACGAAATGTTTTGAAAATGTAGTGAGGAGTAGAAAAGCCATTGCTGAAGTAAGGGAATTTTTGAGAAATATGAGAGATTTAGTACAAGTTCTCCATATGGAGAAATGTATAAAGGATTCTTCACACAGAGGGAACAGCATGTGCAAAGATGTAATAGAGTCTTGAAACACCATGGGGTTTACACAATTTGGCTATGATTGGAAGTTGTATAAGAGGGAGATAATGTCACTAGATGAACAAGGGCAAATATGGGCCAGACTATGACAGGTCTTACATGCTAAGTAATTTGGAATTTATCCTTTAGGTCATAGGGAGCCATTGATGGTGTTTAGTTGATAGAATGCTATCATTAGACTTGACAACAGCATGGAAAATGAAAGACACTAGAAGGGTAACCACTTTAGAGGCTGTTAAAATATTTTAGGAGAAAAAATTTGAAGTGATTATAGCTGTGGGGATGGAGATAAACTATTACATTCAAAAGTTATTTGGCAAGAAAAAAAAGAAAAGATAATAGTAAGCTCAAAATAACAGAAATTTTGGTGGTCCAGTTGAAAATATTAAGTGAATATTTTATATTATCACCCACTTAGCTGGGAAAAGATAACATCATTTTGATGACTTAATAGTTTCATGTATATTTGTACACTTTAAAAGGAATTTCAAAAGTACCAAACAAAGCATAGCTTAGAGATTCTTCTTGAAAAGCTCTGTTTTGATGAGAGGTACATTAATTTTAACAAAAGGATCAACGTAAGAGGAATTCTAAGGATATGAATAAACAACCTTCATTGTATCTTTCCCTAAAAAGCATTTCACAATACCTGATCACTTATCTAGAAGAAAGATTGCAAATGAGTGTAATGTGGCTGGGGATAGGATGGACTGCTAACTAGCTTTTCACCCCAAAAAGCATAGGTAATTTCCCTAGATCTCAGTTGGCTCTTCTATGGAAATAAGGTTGTTGGGGAAAAAAATGGCATCAAAGAATGCCAGAACTAAAATTCTAAGCCTCCAGTTAAATGGATCAAACAACTTTTACAAAATGTTTGCCAGATCACACAGTTTTAACCTGAGGAAGCTAGTCTTCAATTTAAGCTTGAGACAAGCTGAAAATCTGTAATAAATAAATGCTTCCTACTTAGCCTTTGTGAAAATCTCAAATTACAGTCCAAATCTCAGTTCTCTCTTTCAGTAGAAATTTTCTTAGTCTGCTGCTGGGGTTCCAAGAACTGGGACCCTCCTCTTACAAACTCATACTTCTATCTGAAGTCTAGCATGTTCAAGGAACTGTGCTTGATGCAATACATGCCCTTTTAATCATTACATCAACAAACACTATGTGATAAGTATGATCAAAGCCATTTGCAGCAAGCAAATAAGATTATAGAGATTAAGAAATTTGTGAAAAGCCAAACTAGTAATCAGGAAGATCAGAATTTGAACTCATATCTAACTAGTTGCAAAGCCTGCTTTCCTTCCATTTTCCACATAGCTTCATTTTTGAGCAGATAATTGACTGAAGATTTGTTGCCTCCTTATTGCCAATTTTAAAAGCTACTGTTATAGTGCAAATAAACACTTACACAAATAAAGGTATATCCATACCTGAATTTCTTCTGATTGATCTAAATAATGGATATAAGTAAACTGTGAAATATGTGAGAAACAAAGAAACAAAGAAACAAAAACTTGAGCCACCAGAACATAATTACTGCACAAGAAAGCATATATCTTATTAAATCCAAATTTTTGGTATTATTAAATTAAAAAAAAAATTTAAAGATCTAATTAGTTTTATTAGTTGATTTATGAATCAGGCAGCACCCTATCTAGCAAGTGAGGGGAGCTCAAAAAAGCCACAGACAGAAAGGTTTTTAAAGGTAAAGGGGGAGTGGGAAAAAGGAAATTATTAGAAAGAATCCATGTTTTAGGCAAGGTTGCCCTTCTAAGGGGAACAGGAGTCTATCGGTTAATTTCCTAGTGCTGACCAGGAAATTCCTATGTTGACTCGTTAAAGGGGACATTTCTGGGGGACTGAAACTGCAATTAGATTAAGTATTAAGTCTTGGTTTACTGAGTGGGGCCTTAACCTAAGTGATGCTATTTTGGGGCCTGTGGTTTTCTTTTGAACAATTTATTTGGGAGAGTAAAGGGAAAGTAATGTTGCTTAAAAATGTACACCCTGCTTTAGTGGGGTAGTTTGATGTTATAGTTTGTTATTCCCAAACTATCTCTTACCTAAAGGAAAACTTCCAGATCTTATTCGGAAATTCAGGCCAGAGAATCTCTGAAATTTGACAAAAGAAAAGATCTTTTGTCATTTATTTCATGCATTCTAAAAAGCTCAGGCTTCTCCAAATGGAGTATCTATAAAGTAGGTTATATAATACTCCTAAGAAAGAATTTCAGCATAACTTTGCATATGTACCCTAACTCAGAGGCTTTGTTTTCCATTTAATGAAAAGGAAATTAAATTCTAGGAAATTCTAGTCTTTAGAACAAAATTTCATTCTGACTGCTTGTATCAAGCTATGTAACTTAAGATTTCGTTTTCCTCATATTCTGTTAGGTGTGCCATTGAAGTTGAGTTATCTTAGAGAAGTAGATATTTTCTTGACAATAGGGCTGAAAATAGTTTGTAATCCATATTAACAATAGGGTGAGCTAGGAAAAAGATATGTCTGACCTTGAGTTTTACAATTTATTTGTTCCAAAAATAAATGAATAAAATTCATTTTTAAATTTTTTAAATATTTAATTTCTTTTCAGTATAACAGAATTCATTGTTTATGCCCACACCCAGTGCTCCATGCAATACATGCCCTCCATAAAACCCACCACCTGGCTCCTCCAACCTCCAACCCCCCCGCCCTTCAAAACCCTCAGAATGTTTTTCAGAGTCCATAGTCTCTCATGGTTCAACTCCCCTTCCAATTTTTTTCCAGTAACTTTTTTTTTCCCGAATACTCTTGTTTGTATCCCTGAATGATTTAACCTTGTGTTAAATCAGTTGGCCATGTACATATTTTATCCAGCATCCTGGAAAAATATATACTCATAACTGCTAATTTCTCTGAAGACTAATCATTGGGTATGATTCCAAACTACAGTTTATCACGGAACTTTTAGTTCGTGGAAAAATTGTTTAAAATTTCGTGCAATTATGTTGACTATGGCTCTTCATTTGTTTCCATACTAGACCTGAAGGTCGTCACACGGAAGTGTCAGTACTGTCATCTGCCTTGATCATTTGTTTATTGCTTGGGAATCCAGTTTGTGTTGTGAGGGGGCTGTTCTCTGTTTGGATTAAAAAATCGAAATCATAACCCATACAGTGATCACCTAATTAATGTTGGAAAAGGAATGCAGATCTCAGCGTGCTACTGGTGAAATAGTAAAAATATATATAGGACATTGTTGTTCTGTGGGGCAAACACACTGAAAAAGACAAAGGGAGCATGTTGTTCTCATCTACTCTGAAACTCAGTAGCTCTTGCATTTGGATCTTTAGAATATTTAAATGTACACTGAAATGCACCAAAAAAAGGAGGAAATCTCATAAACACCACCCTCTGATTTTACAATATTCTAGAGCATTTCTTTCTTGGTAGGATATTTCATTTTAGTACTTTTGAAAACAAAAAAATCCCTATCATTCACAGTCCATTACAAACAGTAGACTTCACAAGCTATTTTATGCCAATGTGTTGATGTGCTGCTGTTTACAATACAATGAAAGTTAATGGAAGGGAGCAAAATACAATTCAGTTGCCATAGATATGTTCCTGAAAGAGTAAAATAAATTGAAATTAACTGCCATTTCTAAAAAGTCTTAGAATTTCAGTGTCAATCATGTCTTTCAGTTTTCTTCCTAGAATAGGACATGTTACTTTAAATTGTATATATGTTTCAATAGATTATTATTTTGCAAATGCCACATATGACCCATATACTTTTTTTTAAGTGGAAAATTTTAAGTATTACTAGCATGAGTTTACAGCCACTTTCAACAATCTGTTCTGCTTTAAATTGGAGGCAGTGTGGTGTTGGGGATCAGTAGATCTGGCTTTGGTCCAGGTTGTTGTATAATTTAAGCAAGTTTCTTTGCCACAGTATATTTGATTGTTTTTATCCAGAGAATGGAGCTTCTAGTTAACCAGGGATTTTCTAACATTTCTTAAAGGAATTTAAGCTGAGGTTGGAACTGGGAGAGAAGACTGTTCTACCAATTCCTTCACTTAGTCCTACTTATCCCTACAACTACCTAGAACATGTTTTAAAATGCTTGAAATATGTTACATTCTTCACTTTTTATTCTAGAATCATATTTATAATTGTAGGAATGTGGAAAGACTAGATACCAAACTCATGTAAATGGCTCTGTTCATATCTGTCCCAAAGGCAAAGTCCTTCCTCCCCCCAAGGCTTCTGCTGTCATTAGGACTCTCAAACACATTCCTAATTCATGCATGTGGGGAATATCACAACTCCTGTATTTAGTATTGGTCATTAGCTCTGAAAACACATTGCCAAATATCTATGAAGGTTTGTATCACCAGCAGAAAAAACTCAGAGCCTTCAAAGCAACAGGACTATATATTTACCAAGTGCATGGAGCAATGTTGCTTCATTTAGAGACTGCAGAGCAGTGTCCTGGTCAAGAGATAGTACTTTAGGCATAGTCTAGTTTTCAAAATAAATGTACAGACAATTCACACTGTCTGCTTTATAAATTCTCACACTCATTAACAGAAATAATCCTTTCAGATGTTAAATATTGAAATGGCCATATTTGACCTCTATTATGAATAACTTTGAAAAAATGTAGGTGAGACCAGGAAGTGGTTGACTTATATTAAACCACATATTTGTAATCTATATAGACAGTATGTATTATTTAAAGTGACAAGGTGGAGAAAAAGAGGCAAATAATACTAGAAAAGGATGGACAAAGGATGCCTTTAGCCTCTTACAAATAGCTTTAAAGAAGAACTTTAAATATGGTATTAGTTTCTATATTTGCCATTATACATGACATTTGTTTCAAAATGTTATACATTTAAGTGTCCCAGTATAAACTAATGCCTTAAGGGGGGACAAATAACTATTACTTGGACATTTGTTCAGTGTCATCATTTAAAAGATAGTCTCAAATAATAGACTCCTGGATAGTAGCAACTTAGATCTGCTATTCACTATGGCATATACTGAAGAGAAGAAACTTATTTCTTGTCTCATTTAAGGTTTCACTGATGGATAAACTTTTTGAAAGATTATGTTATATTGGAAAAAATAAATTTGAAATCCTATCATAATATTTGTTAATGTTAGATATCCTTAGTATTCTTGCCATTTCTTAATGCCTTTATTCACTTTGAACAATGGACTTCAGATCCATTTGCCTGAAATTTTCTTTATAATACTATTACCATTAAGCAGAGTTGCATTAAAGAGTAGGCAGAGAAAATGGTCATGGAGGCAAATATAAAATGGAATATTTTGTATCTTTTTAAAGATGGTTTTGAGGAAATGCTTATTCAAAGAAAGGACTCTGCAACCAATAACACTGAAAGGATGTATAATTACTGACAAAGAATAAATGTCCTTGGCTCTAAGGTTATATAAAGCACATTCATTTTGATGGGGTATTTGTAGCTATAGCTACTGGATTAGCATTCATTTTCTGGAGATTAGTATACTGGGACTATTTTCCCACCCACTCTTCTCTGTCACTCTTCATAAAGAAAAGTCATTATCCACCCACTTACTGACCACTCTTTGAAGCTCCCACTTTTTTTTTTTTTGCCATGTTAAATCATTTTCTTCCATCATCTAATTTTTTTTTAAAGATTTTATTTATTTATTTGACAGACAGAGATCACAAGTCCGCAGAGAGGCAGGAAGTGGGAGAGGGAGAAGCAGGCTCCCCGCTGAGCAGAGAGCCCGATGTGGGGCTCGATCCCAGGGTCCTGGGATCATGACCTGAGCCAAAGGCAGAGGCTTTAACCCACTGAGTCACCCAGGCACCCCCCATCGTCTAATTTTATTGTGTGTTTATCAGCCTATATTCTTTCTGAAGCCTTAATTTAATCTCACCTCATTTTTTCAATGCTATTTGTTTTTCTTTGTTTCATTTCTTCCATTTTTTTTGCTTTCATGCTGCTCCATTAATTTATACCCCAACTTCTCTACATAGGTTGTTGTACATTATTTTTTAGAAGGATGTCGGGAAAAATGGTTAATATCAGGGTCTCTCAGAACAGATGATTGCTGAGCATCTTGATCCTCTTCTGAAGACAAAGATGTTTTTGTCAAGCTCAAATGTGTGCACCATACTGCCTATGAAGTGGATGTCATTGATGGTTTTTGATTAGGGAAGAGATTTGTGAGATTTTAAAAAATATTGAAAATATTGACTGGATAGAGCTCTAGGTTATCTTACCTCTACTTCTTTGCCATATTCTAAATGCTAGAATGTAGGTTTCTGTGGACTGTGTCACCCAGGCTCTGTCATATTCTGACTTCAGGTTGAATTGTATCCATGAGATTGACAGGAGATTGGATGGTGGGTGGAGGAAGATGTTGGATTATTTACTTATTTCCTTTCCCTCAGGCCCAACCACAGTGGTTTGGCAGAGGCTGAGCTCCTTCACTGAATGATCACTGTTTTTGTTGTTTGGTTCCTCTCCCTTAGCTATAGCTGTCACCAGATTCTGACAAGAGGCATAAGAAAAAACAATCCATCATCAGTCCATTAACCATGCCCATACCTCTGTAAACAATTCATTTATTAAAATCTTTTAAAGTCTCATTTAAAAATGTATTTTCTTTTTATTATAGGAAACCTGACTAACACAAAAGAGATTGGATGAGATTAAAAACAATGAAAAAGTTAGAATAATTTTTCAGTACTTCAGGTATAAGAGAATGTGAGCCTTTACTTGGGATAATGGCACCAAGAATAAGACAATGGGAATCTTAAAATACAGTAAAAAGGGAAAAGTTGGCAAAATTTCATGTTTTATTTGATATCTTTGTTTACTTTAAATTTTTAGATTAAATTTCCAAACCTAATCAGCCATACAGGGACAACCATTGAGGTATTTTCTTCCACACAATACATAAATTCTTCATACTCAAAAAAAGAAAAAAATAGTAATGCTCAAGTTACTCTGTAATTTTCATTTACTTATAATAATAATTACTGAATTTGGTGGTTGTGTTCTATGAACTTTGTTTTACTTTACTTTGTTTTCCTTTACTAGAATATTGCTAAAGTTTTTAAAGTAATTTTATAACATAATAAATTATAGAGATTGATGCATATAAAGTAATATTTTAAAATCACATTTAATTCTTAAAGTAAATCTTGGAGGGGATATAAGGGAAAAAACCCACTGGGCAGAGTCATGCTGATTCTGCCATTATCCCAATATTATATCCTACCCATAGCACCAATTACCACATTTTAACTGATGAAAGATAAATACTGTGTAACTGGTGCATTTTGTAAGTATTTAAACTAGATAAATTGAAATGTAAAATTTGAAAGATATTATCAAGGAATACACTTGTTTAGCATGATGAATGCTATCAAAAGATCAGTCATCAAGAGCATCATAATAGAATAACTCTGTGAGGCAGTGGCTAATCCAAAAGCGTATTCTGGATTGCCACCTTTTCTATTTGTTGTAATTACTAGAAATGTTAATAGGATATCATCCAACTTGACGAAAAAGAAAAACCTTCACAAAGAGTATTTCTTTGATGTATTTTTTTGACAAATACCAAGGTCTTTATTCTTATGATATAGTCTATAAGATAAAAATTAGGAGCCTAATACTTAAGTGCAATGCTGGAAATGGTAAAATAAATAATGCTGTTATCCAGAATAGAGACTTAACTGCAGAAAGCAGCTTTAAAATATGTAATAAATACCCATTACAGGCCATGCAATAGTTCTGTTTTTTCTGTCTTATGTTGTATGTCTACTGAATACCTGTAAATGAAGTGTGCTTTAAGTTTATTTTTCACATTTCTCTTTTAATTAAGCAAGTGCAGTCTTATATATGATAATCAGTGATACTATTTTTCTTTTAAAAAGGATAGCCATTATTATTTTGAGAAAACATTGACTACTTTTTCCATAAACACAGCCACATCTCAGTGAATTTGTTAAATGTTTTTCTCATGTCATCACGTTCCATGTTTATGTTTATATGGACTTACTTATTATGTACTTATTTTGAATTATATATGAATATACATATATAAGTATATGTATAATAGATATATTACAAATGTACACATATATAATATATAAGTGCATCTATACATATAAATGTACATATTTGCAAAGTAATAAGAAGATAAATAAGGAGACAACCAAAAATAAGCAATTTTATTTTTCTCATTCTGAATCAGGAAAGTTCCTTATACCAAAATGATGATTTGGCTCAGAACATCTCATTTAGCCTCAATCTGGGCTGAATTCTTCATCTGTTGATGGAAAAGCAAACATGGGATTCATTTGTTTATACTTATCATTTAGCAGTTAATTTATGGCTTTTTCCCCCCCAGAAGCTTAAGCAAATAGTCAAATACCTTGTTGGAGAGGTTTAAATCCTCAAGAAGAAATAAAGTGTACTGCCAAGTTGTAAGCTGAACTCCTAGAAAGGCAATATAAAAAGACTTTGTTTGTGTTTGTTTTGCTTTCTTTTGTTTGGCTTGATTTTCACTGACATTGTTTGTGGTATTAAGTGAAGTTTCCCCAACTCTTAGAGAATAGATTGTTGGAGCTACTGTAGTGTTAGATATGTGGGACTGGATATCCCCTTGTTAACATAAGTTGGCGTTTCTACTTTGTTTACTCTAGAACAAACACTCTGGTGGTTGTATCTGATGCTGTTTGGGAAATACACATGTTTGCCAAATGAACGGTCCTGGGAGTGAGCTTATAAAGCTAAGAGTGATAGTCTTGTTCTTTACCCCAATATCAAACAAGGGATTAATACAAACTGATAGTCCCTTTGGGCAAATAGACTAATTTTTGACCTTTTCTATATTGACCTCTAATTTTCTTCACCTTGACCTTTTCTACATTGACCTCTATACATTCAGCTATGTTCCATCTTCTGAAGTAAGAGTTCACCTTTCTGATCTCCATATATTTATACTGATTATCTGATAACAGAGATTTTCTGATGGGTAGTCACTACAAGCTTAGGGAGAGCAAACTTGTCCAGTACTTTAATTGACCCATGTCTGAAGATATAATGTAAATTCAATCAAGTAATTAAATAAACTGACTTTCAGGGTGCCTAGGTGGTTCAGTCAGTTAAGCATCTGACTCTTGGTTTTATCTCAGTCATGATCTCAGGGTCCCGGGATGGAGCCCCAAGTCAGGCTCAGTGTGGAGTCTGCTTGTCCCTCTCCTTCACCGTCCGCCCCACCCACTTTCACATGGAGCTTATGAAATCAGTCTTATGCCTTTATATATTTGCATTAGTTTGCTAAGGCTGCCATATAAAGTACCATAAGCTGGGTGGCTTAAACAAACATTTATTTTCTAATAGTTGTAGAGGCTGGAAGTCTAAGACTAAGGTTGTGGCAGACTTGGTTTCTCCTGAAGCCTCTCTCTTCTTAGCTGTAGATGGCTATCTTCTTGCTGTGTCTTCACATGACCTTTTCTTTATATGTGTACATCCCTGGTGTCTTTGCTTCTCTCTTCTTATAAGG
This sequence comes from Taxidea taxus jeffersonii, assembly GCA_003697995.1. Taxonomy (NCBI): domain Eukaryota; kingdom Metazoa; phylum Chordata; class Mammalia; order Carnivora; family Mustelidae; genus Taxidea; species Taxidea taxus. The sequence goes on along the minus strand of ML110389.1, from coordinate 9,457 downwards.
ACACTGGTCATATTGGATAAGGACCCCACTCTGACCTGTCTCCAAATATAGTCATCCTGGAGCTGGGGCTTCAACATATGAATTTGGAAGAAAAGGAAACAATTCAGTCTATAACAGTACTTTAGCCTATGAGGCTGACTTTCTTGAAACCAGTGCTAGGAGGTAAAATGGCAAAGAACTCGGCAACCAGAGACTGATTTAGATTTAAATACCAGTACCTTCATTTACTAATTTTACTAGGTCAAGATACTTAAATTTTCCAGATCTTAGTTTGCTTATCTGTGAAGTGAGATCTGTCTACTACTACACAATAAAATGATGCATATTAAGTAAAATAAGATGTATAAAGTAGATATCTTGCAGCGGAGTTTCATAACCTCAGAACTATTACTATTTGGGCCTGAACATTCTTTGTTGTGGGGCCAGAATTGTCTACCCCCACCCACTGAAAATCACTGCCAACTTCCTGGCACCAGAGTACTTAATAAATGTCAGCTGTAAGTTACTTACTGAATAATCAAAAAGACTATGCAACATTGGAGGTGTTAATAGGCAAATTCATAAAATAACTCCACTTTGTGCATAAATTAATTGAATCTCTGGTGAACTGAGACTTTTTTAAAATGACGATTAACTTTTTGAGTCCATATATAATGATCTAATTATTTCCTTTGCATCTAAAGAAATCTGAATTATATCTTTCTGGGAATCTCAAGTTTTTCTGCCAAGTTTTGTTTTATTTTGAAAATTTCCAAACATACACATATGTTGAAAAACTGTTACAGTCACCCATCACCAAGATTCACCTGGTTTTTAACATTTTGCCACATTAGTTTTCTCTTTCTGGAATGAATTTATACAGCCAAAAAGGGAAAGTGGGAATGATTTGTGTAAATAACTCAGATATGATTCATTCTGGTAAAGTATCCTCTTCATCTTTCTATCCAATTCCGCTTATCATTTTAGCAATAGACTCCATATCTACAGGAGTGCACAGATAATTCAGTTTGAGTACTTGCATCAAAAGTGTACACTTAATGGATTTTTTTTTTTTTAGTTTTACTTCATAGGCATAATATCTATTCTGAGATGGATTTCTGCCTACCCCCTACAGTGATAATTGTCAGTAGTCATCAGTTTAAAGTGTCACCTATTTGGAGAAGTTTCATCTTACTGCTTTTATTTCTATTTTCTCTGTGTCACAGTGAATTCTCTGATCACCTTCGACCCCACTGAGTAAAAATTCCAAATCATATTTGAAATTTTGATAGTTTCTCAGTTATTCCTGAATAAGGAATATGCAAACATTAATTCTCATTCATGAAAATCTAATTTATAAAAAAGTACTTATTATTGAACTTACAGTACCTTTTTTCATTAGTGAACAATTTCTCAAAATTTCTAAAAATAAATCTGAAAATAAATATGGGAAAACATTGTAATGCTTGTGCAAATTAAGGAATTTCCACTTTCTTTATTGGTAGCTTTTGAAATTGTTTTTGAAGAAAACTCTACCACATTTTAAAGTTACTTAAACCTTAAATCACCAAACGAAGTTATCGTATCTCATATGCCTGATAGGACCCTGGAATCTCTTGAATGAAAAATTCACATTTGTGATGCTCAATCTACTAGTTACATTTAAACCTAGTCCTATAATGAAAATATAGTTATGAATTAATTTTAACCTGCAATTAAACAGTTTTATGACTGTTAAATCTGCCTAATACATTGTTGTCTGTCACACTTATTTTCCTCCATCCCTATCCCAGCTCATCTTGCATGTAAAAATACTCATAAAATATCTGCAACTAAAATAGTTTATAGTGGTCTTATAGTCATTCTGTCTCCTGGTAGATAAACATTTCATCCTGGGTATATAATTTAATCGATTTGGAAGTAGAAGAAAGTAGTAGTCAATAACCTGTAGATGTAAGGATTTAAGTTGGGACCAATTGGATGGATATATACACATATTTAACTATTGGATGGTACTTGTTTTTGGTGAAGCAGCCATTACTCATGAGCAGGATCACATTCACTTCCTCCCAGTGGTCGAATCGGGCAAACTCTGAGCAAAGTAAACTCCTGTGCCAGATCCTGCATTCTCTTAACCGGTAATAAAGAACCTTGCTGGCCTGACAGGTTGTCACAGCAATTATTCACATGAAGTTCTGTAGCAGTTGTATCTGTCAGCCCATGTAGTACTGAATATTTTAACTGGCAGTCTTCCAAGACTGAACATTAATCTTACCATCTCCTATTACAGTCCCTAATCAAGATATTCCAGGGGTGATTGCACTAACATTGTTTGAAGACTACATCTACTGGACTGATGGGAAAACCAAGTCACTCAGCCGTGCCCATAAAACCTCTGGAGCAGACAGACTCTCACTGATTAACTCATGGCATGCCATCACAGATATCCAGGTGTATCATTCTTATAGACAACCTGATGGTAATTATTCTTTCCATGATTTCCATAAGCACATCTACATCTTTTAGTAACATTCCATTTTTGTTTCCTCCATGGTTAAATGCAAATTTATTTTTGAGAAAGAGTACCAGATTTCATTATTAAGCTTAACTGTATAGGATGAATTTGGTTGATTTCAAGTTTGCCTATTAAGGAATATGATTAGAAACTCAATAATAGTATAGAGAATCATTAATTTGTTGAAATACTAAGTTGAAATGACAATAAATGTAGTTAGAGAAGTAGAGAATGCATTCTTGAAATGATTTCTTAACAAAATAGTTATAGGATCCTTACTTTCTAGAATGTTGTGTGAAAGAAATTATATTTAAGTATCTCTGGGGCTCTAAGAAGGAGAAATGTATCAAGTTTTTTAAGCGTATGTCTAGTGGAATTCTGTCAGGTCTTATGCAATAAAAGTTTGATTATTTTGCTTAAACCACTATTTGGCTTATAAAACAAAGCCATCTACACTATTACTTGTAGATCATTGCTTCATTGTTTTATTTTACATTTATAATTCTAAACATATGTATGTCTTCATCCAAAATGCTTCTACTCTATATTCTGATGGACAGTTTTTTTTTTCCTACTAAAGTGCTTGTTTTGGTAGAACTATATCCTTAAAATTATTTAATGGTAAAATAAATACCATTGGGCAATGAATAGAATTTACAACAGAATACAACTATTTTATGACCTTGCTGATTTCTTGATTACAAAATTCTACAAGCTATGGAGTTTAAATGCCCTGTTTCTAATCCCATATTATATTTTGGTCTTGATTTTTCTGTTTTGCTGTTTCTTTCTCATCTGTAGTCTCCAAACATCTCTGTATGATAAATAACGGTGGTTGCAGTCATCTGTGCCTTTTAGCCCCTGGAAAAGCTCATACCTGTGCATGTCCCACCAACTTCTATCTTGCAGCTGACAATAAGACTTGCTTATCAAACTGCACAGCCAGTCAGGTGAGTAGAGCCCTAGAAATTATTTCATAAGATGTATCATCAAGCTTTTATAAAGGTTTTGCCTGAATTTTGTTTATTGGCTTAAAGCACCTGGAAACATCATTTTTTGTTGTTTGGTGTAGTATGATGAACTTCCCATACATCATATAGAGAGTTATGGAGTAAGGGAAAAACAACTGATGTCATCCTGAGAACGAGACCTTAAGAAATAGGAGATATAAATAGAGGCCAAAAAGAGAAAAACAAACCTGAAAACCATTTTTACACAGCTCCACACAGAGTAATGGTTCAAATCATGAATGGACATAGCAGAATCATTAGAAGAGATCTGACATATTTCAAGAAGGCAAGGTGATTGTGGCATAGGGTGAAGACTGAGATATATGCAGATTAAACAAATAAATCTTCCTAGATAATCTGTTGTGTCACCATGCATACTTCCCTCCCATTCCTCAACAAAGGATATGTATGGAAAAGATGAATTGGACAAAAAGTCAATTTCCTAAATTTTTTATTGAAAAATTATATGATCTAAATAATTTCCTTCCAAAACTCTTTTTCTTCAACATGAAATTATTTCTAGTAAAGATTTTAAAATGTGTGCTCAATAGTATTTAGTTGCATGGACTTGATATTACTACTTTCAAATTTCGGGTGATAGATGACATTATAAGATTCGATTTTTTTATATTTGAGTTACTCTATTATATAAGATAAAATTGTCAAAGGAACTATGATTTGTTTTGAAAATGTCTAAAATTTGTTCTTAGAATTCTGTGGGGGGGGTATTTATTTTTATTTTTTAATGATTTTGGTTTTTTTTATTTCACACACACACACACACACACACACACACACACACACACACACACCGCACAGAACAGGCAGGGGTAGCAGCAGGCAGAGGCAGAGGGAGAAGCCGGCTTGCCACTTGAGCAAGGAGCCCGATGTAGAACTTGATCCCAGGACTCTGGGATCATAATCTGAGCTGAAGACAGACACTTAACCGACTAAACCACCCAGGAGTCCCAGAATTTTGTGTTTTGAATCTGCTGGTTTCTTAATTTTAGCAGTGACTTCATGGTAAAACGCTAAATTTCTCTTTGGGTGTGTTTATTTTCAGAATGGAGAAGCTAATACTAGCTCACCCAGTTTCTCAAGTTATCACTATGAGTATCACCACTAAAGAACTGTATAATGCAAAATATCAAACTGCTTTGTGGTAGACAGTAGGTGTAGTGGTTAAAGGTGCGTTCACTGGGACTGTCACCCTGACTCTCAGCTTGAAATTGGCTGAATAATCTTGGGTTTGTTACTTACCTTTATGATGCTTCCGTTTTCTCATCTTTTGAATGGAAATACTAGTATTTCCAGGCCACTCTTATGGAGATTAAATGGGAGAAGTTCCTGGTATGTAGTAAGTGTTGTTATTGCCCTTGTCCTGGGGTCCAACTAGAACACATGCAAGGATATGTGTGCAATTAGTGTGAGCTGCCATCAAGAGGTTCTAATGTGTTATTGGAAGCACAGATCACAGTTTCTTCTTTTCTTACAAAGTGTATTGTTTTAATTATAATCCCCTAAACATTTGTGTAGGTAAAATACTTTATCTTTAGAGAACTAGAAATTTAAGTCACTGTGAGAGACAAAATAAGCAACCTAATTATTCCTAGAGAGAAAATCTAAGGGAAAAATCCTAGGTTCTTAAAACTTTAAAAATGTAATTCCTGTTAGTACTGTTTAGTTTAGAAAATTTCCAGTTTAGGGGCACCAGGGTGGCTCAGTGGGTTAAAGCCTCTGCCTTCAGCTCAGGTCATGATTCCAGGGTCCTGGGATCAAGCCCCACATCAGGCTCTTTCCTCAGCAGGGAGCCTACTTCCTCCTCTCTCTCTGCCTGCCTCTCTGCCTACTTGTGATCTCTGTCTGTCAAATAAATAAATAAAATATTAGAAAAAAAAAGAAAATTTCCAGTTTAAGCTCAAGGTTATTCTGAAGTAACCTTGTTCCTTTGCTGGGGGTGAGATCCAAAAGTCACTCTGTTGGTGCCTAACACTGTGGCCTTAGGTGACTTAGTAGAAATGATGATACTTGCCTGAGCCACTTACAGAGTGGAGAACCTCTATAGCCAACCAGAAATAGAGCAAAGCCAAAGGATGCTTGACACACAGATGAATGTCTCAAAACAGCAGCCTTCCTGTAATCATAAAGGGAATAAAAGATTTCAAATTATTATATAAGAAAATCTGTAATTATGTTTATTCAATGCCAAAAATCAGATCAACTAAATGAATACCTAAATCAACCCAGAAAAATATTATTAATATAATTAAATTATCTCCCAATTTGGTATTACTGATGATATGATTAAAATACATAAAAAAATTTTAAATACCCCAATAGTATTTTTATAAGATTTTTTTTATTTAAAAAAAAATTAGTACAGTGAGACAGAACACTAACAATAACAACACAAATTGTGGATCGTATATCTTTGTTGTCAGCAGTACGTCCTGAAAAAAAAGAGTTATCATTCATTTCATTCTTACAAAAAAGTTAATGAACAGCAGTTAGTGTAATCCATTAGTAGAGATCCCAGTATGTCTTAGGGTTTATGCAGCCATTTACTGCTAATTTTTTTTCCTGATGTGGTGAGAGAAAAAATTATCTACTATATACTTCTTGGAGAAAAGTCAGTTGATAGAAACACAATTTTAAATGAGGTTTGAAATTGAAATGAAGCAAATAATCCAAGTATTTCAGAATCATACCAGTTAGCATCCTGATAAAAATGCTACATTTTAAATTTATCTTCCTGTGGAATTTTTTTATTTTTTAGCATCTAAAGATATATTCCCTGAATAGCATTGATTTTTAGAAAAATAAAATAGGCAAATCACACCAGTAAGAATTCTATTAGAATTGAAATGAACATGAAAATCTTTTTAAAATCAAGATTAAATCCAATTATTATAGTACTTATCACTTCAAATATTAAATTTAAATAATTTTTATTTTTAATAAAAAGTAAATTAAAAATAGCTTTACTTAGTTTTTAAATGGAGACTTTTCTATTGCAAGTAAACCTCACTTGTGTATGCAGGATTTGCATTTTATACTTATATCCATTTTAATAGACATGTATTTAGTAGTTTCTTTATAGCTTCTTCTTGTGGGTAATAATTGCAGTTTGCAATTTATTTTATGAAGATATTAGTCTTGGCGAACATTTACCATGAAGAATGTTTTATATTTATATTTAGCATTTATCTTTTTTAAGTTACTGTATTTAAGTATGAAAAAATGAAGCCCAGACACAAAATAGAAGAAATCTTCCTTTCAGAGTAATGAATAGAATGTTGATTAGCATAAGAAGAAACATAATAAGTATATTTTACCCTGGCCTTCTCAGCTCAAAACCCTTTTATGTTCTTATTAAAATGAAATGGCAAGCACAGTCGTCATATCATATATAATTCCAGCAGTTGGTGTTTATTTAAATTGAGCATATGTAGTGAGTTTTAAAATATGTATTTTAGATATTTTCCAATCTTGATTGGAAAAGCTTTGAATATACTCAGGAGACATGAAATCCTCTTGCTAATGTGCTTTGATATACTGTAATGACTGGAAATGTTTAATGTTCAGGGCAATTGCTTTCAGAGTTAGCCTTATATCCCCAGACAGTCACTATCTATAAAGGTAATATCTTTCCTGTGGTAATTTCTAAAAACCACCACAGACATGACCACAGGCTAAACAAGTACAGGAAAATCAGTGGAACAGTCAGATCTTCCCTTGTATTCACAGTGCTCTATTTCCTCCCATGTCTCTATTGGGGGAAAAAAATCACACCCTTATTTAAGAAAATAATGTAGATCTGCCCTGAATCAACTTCATGGCATCCAGAGAGATTAAGCAAAAGCTAGCATCAAATTTTCTCTTCCTCGAAGAAAGTATAAGCGTACTTTAAATGAACAAACTTTTAGCTTGCTAATCTATTTCATTAGACAAAATTGAACCTAGGCTATATTTTTCTCGGTTACCTATCTGTCTGGCATACAGCATGTTAAGTAAATGTCACCTTGCTTTCAGGTCACTCACATGGGAATTACAACAGAAACACTCCAAAAAGAAAATTAATAAATTTTAGAAAATTATCAAATATTTTCAATTCCAAATGAATTTTGTAATATATGTTTTTCACTGAGTTTCTGTTGAAATAAAGAAGAAAACAATTTGATAGTGTTAGAAGAAACTAAACTTTATTGCTTGGTTTTAATATTTTAAAGTAAATTTTTAACGGTAACTATTTTAGATATATGCATACTCTTTATTTGGAAAGTGTGATTTTCTTTAGTTTCTTTTACGAGAATACTCTTAAAACTGAAAGGGGTTAGTTTGTGGTGTGAGATCGCTAAGTACTGAGTTTTCTTGGTCTCTGTCCATTTGGCAAATAGTGAAGTATAGTAGGAACAATAATTGTGCTCTGTTTCAGGAGAAGAATTTGAATTCAGACACCTTGCTTATAAAAAATCCATTAATAACCTTCTGCAATATTTTTCTGGTAACATGTTACATGTGTGCTAAGTAGCTTATAAGTAAATACCACAATATAATATTTTCAAATAGTTTCTCTGTTATTAATCTTCCATTTGATGTTTATTTCAAAAGAAAGGAGTTAAAAAAAACTTCTTACTTCTGTAAATAATAGAATTTCTTTTCTTATAATTTTTAACTATTTTTTATTTCATTTTTTAAATATTTTATTTATTTTTTGACAGACAGAGATCACAAGTAAGCAGAGAGGCAGGCAGGGGGTGGGGAAGCAGGCTCCCTGCTGAGCAGAGAGCCCAATGTGGGGCTCCATCCCAGGACCCTGAGATCATGACCTGAGGTGAAGGCAGAGGCCTAACCCACTGAGCCACCCAGACACCCCAATTTTTAACTATTCTAAATGGAAGGGATGATAGGACAAATAAAACACATTAATAGGGGTCCCTGGGTAGCTCAGTTGGTTAAACTTCCAACTCTTAGTTTAGGCTCAGGTCATGATCTCAGGGTCCTGGGATCAAGCCCCACACTGGGATCTCCATTGAGTGAGGAGTCTGCTTCTCTGCCTCTCTTCCTCTTCCTCTGCCCCTCCCCCCACCATGCTCAGGCTCTCTCTCTCTCTCTCTCTAAAATAAATAAATAAATCTTAAAAAAAAAACCACACTAATAAATATGTCAGTGGATAGTTTTTTTTTATAATCTTAAGAATAAGTTTTATTACAACAGTTTTCTTTAGTGTTTTATTTAAAATATGTAATATTCAAAAAGATATTCAGCAAAAAATTTGTTGCAGCCTTATTTTTTTTACTGTTTTTTGATATGCAAATGTTCATTTTAAGTTAGAGATACCTACTATTTGCTAAGTTCTTTGCCAGGCTTTGTAGGGGAGAATGTAGCATAGGGTGCTAAGTCACTGACCAACATAGCATTAACATTCCTCAGCTTGACTAACCTTTAGACAGTTTCTTCCTGACTGTAGGTCCCTGAGTGTCTTTTTTTAGAGAATTCACTTTAGAAAACTTGCAATTGTGGATTATTTCTCTGCCCTTTTGAGATGTAAATTTTCTCCCAGCTTCTTGCCAGTTTTACAGCTTAGGAATGTCTTCCTCAAGACTGGGAATCATCCCCTAGAGATTTAATCATCAAGAAAGATGGTCCCTGACTATCTTGATCTCTATGGGGAGGTTGAAGCCCACCTTTGATAAATACCACCTAGCAAATGCAGACAGCCTAATCATGTTGACCAACATTCTCCATATTTTTCCATTAGTTTAATTTACCTCTAAGTTTAAACCCACCCCCACCTCTTGTTTCAGTGGAGTTCTGTTCACTCTCTTTCCCCACTTGCAAGTTTTAAACAAAGTCTTCCTTGCCTGTTTAACTATCTAGTGCAATTTTTGTACCTATTTTCTTTTTTTTAATTTAAGCTTTTTTTTATTTAAACATATAATGTAACCCCACC
>ML110388.1:48325-68352 GCA_003697995.1 Taxidea taxus jeffersonii | reverse complement strand
GACAATCGTGACATCTGCAAAGACAAAAGTTCTATTTCTTTTTTATGTTTGTTTTCTGTATGCCTTTACTTCATTTTCATGCCTTATTTTAGTGGCAAGAACTTCTAGTACTATGTTAAATAAGAGTGATGAGAGCAAACATCTTGTTCTCAATCTTAGCAGAACGCATTCAATCCTCAATCATTAAGTATGATGTAGATTTGTGGTAGATGCTGTTTCCTTTTTAAAAAAAATAATTTTTTTAGTGGATTTTATTTGTTTGAGAAAGAGAGAATATGCATGCGCATCACTGGAGAGGGAGGGTGGGAAGAGAGAGAAGCATACCCCGTGCTGAGCCAGGAGCCCAACTAGGGTCTAGATCCCAGGACTTTGGGATCAGAACCTGAGCTGAAGGCAGAGGCTTCACTGACTGAGCCACCTACGTGCCCCAGTAGATGCTGTTCTGTAGGTGCTTTTTTCACATTGGCTTATTTTTTTTCTCTTTTGAAGTTCCTGAGAATTTTGATCATGAATGAATATCGGATTTTGTCAAATGCTTTTTCTATAGCAATTGATATGATCATATGATTTTCCTTAAATAGCTTGTTCATATGGAGGATTGTATTCTAATGTCTTTTTTTTAATCCTTCAGTTTTACATTTTATTTTCATGACATTGGGTTTAGAAGGAGTCAGGAGGCTTACATCTTTTTAAGTATTACACAGAGGTACAGTTGCTTCATTGTGTGTTCTCACCCCCATTTTGTTTCTCTGTCTTCCTCTTTTTCTGACTTTACTTTCATTTCTCTTGTTCTATAGAGGTCTACAAATTATGCTTCAGATAGTCTAGGCCAGAATAGTTGGATTAGGGACTGTTCATACATGTGAATCATCTGAGTTCATATTTAAACGTAGCTTTTCTGATTTGGCAATGGAAATGAATGTGACAAATCACATTGCATTATTATTTGCAGGTATTGTCACTCCTCAGGATATGATTTTTTAAAAGGATTCTCTCTTGGATTGGCCAAAGCTTATGGGGAAGGACTTTATATGGTTTTGTGCTGCAAAGGGATTAAATACAGGAGCATAGAGAGCCAAAAGAGGAACCTTGAAAAAAGACTGGGAAGAATAGAAAATGATTGTATTGATTCTGGGGTTAGATTAATCTAGCTTAAACCTGAGTTCTGGGAGATAGTAATAGTGGGTCCCTGGGTAATTTTATAAGTTTTTTTCCAAATCTTTTAAATGGGAACATCTCTCTCGGGTGGATAAAATGAAATAATAATACAAGTCAACCACTACTTAGTCCCTAGGAACCTTGTAACTTCTTCATCAGTGGTGGCTCGTTCTGGTCATGGTGTTCTTGGACATGGAAAGTGTGGATAATTCTAGCAGGGAAGAAAAATGAAAAGTAGAAGGTGGTTGTAGAATGAGCACTGAAACGGAATTGCTACTATTATCAGGTTATAGGAACTAAAGGGGAGGTTGTTTTTTGTTTTTTGTTTTTTTTTCCCCAGGAAAACTGCCAAAATGCCCAAAACTGTTGCTTTTGAAAGTGAACATGATAAAAACCTGTGAATTGAAAGTGATCTCTAATGGGTTGTTAAAGGCAACTTCCTGCAAGAGAGCTGCCATTTTCTGTTTTGGGGTGTACTAGTCCTACCTGCAGGGAGCTCTGGGGACATGGGGTGCTTCCAGAAGACCCACCAGTGGCAGATCCCAAACTGAATGGCCCTGCGAACTCATCTGGGGGGCGCTGTCCCATGAACAGATTATCAGGACCTATTTTGTGGTTTCTGAGTCAGTAGATTTGGATTCTTTTAGACAAAGTTCCCGGGAAATTCTGAAATGGAGCTGAAAGGGGAATGAGATAACTCCAGGATGGAGTCAGCCCTTGAGGTGCAACAGCTGTAGTAGCTTTGCAGGTTCTGCTATGGATTCTTTCAGACAAAGTTCCCGGGAAATTCTGAAATGGAGCTGAAAGGGGAATGAGATAATGCCAGGATGGAGTCACCCCTTGAGGTGCAACAGCTGTAGTAGCTTTTCAGGTTCTGCTACCAATTTTGTGTGCAACCCCAGGTAAAGCACTTAACCTTTTTGTACTCTCCTTGACTCAGCCATTTGGAAGAGGGAGCATATGGGGCTCCTGATGGGCTCTGTCAACAAAGCAAGTGACTCTTGATCTCAGGGTCATGAGGTTGAGCCCAGCTTTGGTCATAGAGCTTACTTCAAAAAAAAAAAAAAAAAAAAAGAGGAAAGAGGAGGCATAAGGAATAAAAGCTCTGACCCACTTTACGTGGTTTTTGTTAAGAATGACTGAAAAAAACCAAACAACTGGAAAGCACTTAGCAAATAGGAATTTCTCTCTAAATGCTTTTTTAAAGAAATGTAATTTTCTTTTCTTTTCTTTTTTTTAAGATTTTATTTATTTATTTGACAGACAGAGATCACAAGTAGGCAGAGAGGAAGGGAAGCAGGCTCCCTGCTGAGCAGAGAGCCCGATGTGGGGGCTCGATCCCCAGACCCTGGGATCATGACCTGAGCCGAAGGCAGAGGCTTAACCCACTGAGCCACCCAGGCGTCCTGAAATGTAATTTTCTAACACAGTTTTAAACACAAATTATCTTGTTGAGTGCATCAGCTCAAATTATAAGTATCAAATGACGTGGTATCATGATGTTTAGAACCCAAAGATGGAGGCCATAAGGAAACAACACAAGGTTGTAATGTCTTTTTTTTATCTGTGTCATCATTTAAAAATAATGCTGATGCTAACCTCTAAAATCCACATTTGCCCATTTGGTTTGTTTTGTGTTTTAATAGGCTACTCCCACCACTTTGAGATTTTAATTAGAAAAATAAATGACTTTTACCATTGCTGCTGTGTTGTTCATCCTCCCTCCCCCAGTCTCTCGATTAGAGGCTTGCTCCTCCTGTCACAGACACATCTGTGGATCTGTTAGAAGTCTGTAAATTGAGGCACAACTGCAGAGTTGGTGAGGACTCCTTAGTCCTGCCCCTGATGCAAAGTGCGCTCTCCTGTTATTCAGGCATCTCGAAGGAGTTCCCAAGTCTGCTCCCCTTCAAATCTGCCACCATGGGATTGCCAAACCACCCTTTTTCCAAGGCTGAGACAAAAGTAGGACCCATAATGCAGAGGCACATGATGTAGGTTTTGCATTATGGATTATAAACTCATTTTTTCCTCTTCGGAAATCAGTGGCAGCATTGTTGAGATGGGAATAAAAATCAGGTTCAAGGGGAGAGTCCATTGGAATTCCGAGCATGTTAGTTTAGGCCGTTGTTACCATATTCATGTTTTGTAGTTTAAAAAAAAAAGAAAATGAGGTAGTCACATAGAATAATTGTTCTGGAGTTGGACTGGCCAAGTACAGGTCCTGGACCCGCTGTGGCCTTAAGCAAGGGATCTGGCCTCATTTAGCCTCTGTTACCTTATCTTTATTATTTAAAAAAAAATTTTTTTTAATTTATTTGACAGAGAGAGAGAGAGAGAAAGGAGGAAATAGGCTCCCTGCGGAGCAGAGAGCCTGATGCGGGACTCGATCTTAGGACCCTGAGATCATGACCTGAGCCAAAGGCAGAGGCTTAACCCACTGAGAGCATATAGGCATGAGCATGGGGCAAGAAGGCGGGGGCAGAAGGATGGAGAGAACCTCAAGCAGAATCCATGTTGAGTGTTCAGCTGGAGGTGATGCTCAGTCCCACTGTCTGTCAAGTAAATAAATAAAATCTTTTTAAAAAAATACTACTAAGTCATAGTTATGATTGCCTATTTCTACCCCACTCCCTTTTTTTCTCAATGAAGATTTTTATCTTGTAAGGAAACATGGCAATAAAAAACAGATTGGTTAAGAAGGTATTTTCCTACCAGTTTGGTATGAGGAGATTGAGAATGTTAAGTCTACACAGACTGATGGCTTATCACCCACCGTGGATTGACTTTATCTTATCTACCTTGTGGTATACCCCATGTTGACCAGTTAGCTTGCTTTGTAGGCCTGCAGAGAGCAAGAGCCTTTGTCTTCTCTGTCTCCCACGTGGATTGGGATGGAAGGGAGATGGCATGGCTGTCAATGGGCGTAGGGAGTCTTTCTGCCAGTTTGTGGGGAAAGGATTAGGTAGGAGAACACCCAGTGAGTGTGGTGTGGATGTTAGTACTGTCAAGCTGAGTGGGATCAGGCATAGGAGCATGCTTAGACACAGGTACTTCTAGACCCAAAAGGACCAACTTAACTTCATGGATCCCTAGTCTCCATTACCTGTATCTTGAGATGACTAATACTTTTATTTCATCGAGCAGGTGATTAATGACACTTCTGTCTCACCATTGTGTATGAAACTCACTACTCTTTTATATACCCCTAAGGAATAAATCTCATTACTAATTTAACTGTGACGTATTGCTAAAGATGCCATCAATTCTAGGATCTCTCCTGATTTTAGAGAGATGAAGATATGAGCTGTAAAATACGGAAGCAATCCAGCATATGTGTGTGAGAACCATAGCAGTGAATACCTGTGATATGGGAATGGTGTCCGAACCCATAGTGAGCACTCAGTAATCATCAGCTCTCTTCCTTTACTCCTCCATTCCAGGGCTGTTTTCTTCCTAATCAATCGGCAAATCTCTTCTGAGCACATGATCCATATTTGCCCTTGTGTTTTGTGTCTGGGACATATCCGTGAACAAGGAGACAAAAACCCTGGTACTGGGAGGGCTTGTACTCTACCTTGTAGATATAATAAGGGACCTGTCACCTCAGTAACCAGCACCGTTGCCCCAAGCTCTCAGCTCTCTTTCCCACCAGCGAGACCCGTTTTTCTTGGCCATGTCGTTGGGTTGACTGGCTCAGCAGCAATACACATACATGGTCTGCCAGACTCGTTACTGTTTCATTATCCTCCAGCATTTGCTGTGTGCCTTGCATGCTGGTGAAGCAGACAGATTTTCTCCGATCTCTCAAACCTTACCATGCCTCACCTCCTGCGCCTCCCCGTGCTGGTGGTTCTCTCCACCTGGTATCTCCCTCCCTCAGCCATGAACAAGCAAGTTGGAAGTTACCTCTTTCCCGATGCCTCTCCTAGTGCTTCCGTCTGAACAGAATTTATCTTCTTAGACCTTTCCCCCCAGCGCTCCTTGGCGTTCGCTTCTGCTGTGTTCTTTGGCCAAAGTGGCCGTGTAGCTAGCCATGGGGATAGAGGCTTCTGAAGGAAGCCCAGTGAACAGGAACTGCAGGCCACAGACACATGCTTGTATGAATGCATATCAGCCTGCCAACTGAATTCCTCACATGGGTATTCTCTATTTCAAACACATTAAGCCCAGGGCCTTCTAGCTGGGTCCCACGACAGTCGTGCACTCACTCAATTATTTGTATATTTTTTGGTCACAGGAAGCATGTCATGAAAATCGGAAGGCTCTCCCCACCTCTTTCCTTTGTATTTGTATCTGTTCTATCTTCTCAAATTTCTGGACCCACTTAAACTTGTCAGCCAGAAAGATGGATGTCATCCAGGTATTGGAAGGAAGAGACACTTCTGTATAAATAGTTTTGTTTTTTTTTTCACATCTGGGTGCTCGGTTTCTCCTGCTGGGGCTGAGAGAATCTGATGAGCTCTGGCACTTGTTTTCCCCCCATACTCAGGACAGATCCCGCCTGTGCTGCTCTGTGCCTCCGCTCTGGCAGAACCTCGTTCTGTTCTCCCCTGTTCCAACACCCAAGTGCAGCTGTGGGGCCCTTCGTCTGCCTCAGACTTGCCGGTACCCACCACTTGAAACAGGGCCCTGCTGTGATGCTAAGTCTCCATCCAGAAGGAGCTGGGGGTTTTTTTCCCCCCTCCTCGGGACTCAAGAGACTGTGAAAGTCTCATGAAAAGAAAGAATTTGGTGCCAAGAGAAAGAAGTGCAAACACCCTCTGTTTTTCTGTCTCTAAAGCAAGACCAGTGGTTTCTGCTGCTGGGTTGTTTTTTTTTTTTTCCCCTTTTCTTTTCTTTTTCTTTTTTTTTTTTAAATGTCATTTGACTAACCATCTCCCTACAGGCCCCACACAAATGTGGGTAGCGCTGACGCAGCCTACCAGGATCCTTTGAGAGTTCCCATGATACAGTATTTTACTGACTACCTCCTTTATAGGATGGAAAACTTTTCCTCTCTGATGCCCACAAGCTTCCGGCTCCTATCTACCTAGTTTTGTGGTCAGCTTTCTAACTCTTACATAATCCCCAAGCATACAGCTAGGTTTTTCCTTGCATTGAGAGTGTTACTCAGATTTTAATGTAGTCTTTTTCAAAAGCCGTCCCCTAGGTGGCTTAAAAAAGGTGTAAATCCAGCCTGTAAAAGCCATGAGAGGCATCTATCTATGAGCACAGTTGGCATTTAAATATGTGTATTGGCATTTCACACATACATTCTTTTTTCAGTTGACACAAATCAAGTAATTTTATACTGGGTTTTCAAACCTGGAAAGTAAATTGTTAAATATGACCGAAGTATAAAGTGATCTTTGATTTTAATCAGAAAGACTTTCTTTTTGATGCTCAAGAGCAAAGTTGAAAATGGATAGCAAATTGTACATTTGGCTCCTGCTGTCTGCCTTTTCCAGCACTTTGATGAAGGAAGGGCTTTTATCCGCACATAGAAGACCTCAAAGGAACTGCTTTTTTAAGGAACAGGCTCCTCCCTGCTCAAACGATTGCCACACTGTCGATAACTGAAAACCAGATGTAATAATTAGAAGGTTGTTCTGATCGCCCGGCTGTGCAGAACTAAGCAGTTGATATTATGCTCATGTATATGTTAGCGATACCCATGAGAGCTAGGCAGGGCACCCAGGCTTCTGTGGGAGTAAATGAGCTTTTGAGAGGTATAGGAGGCCTGCTTATGATCATAGAGCCAGGACGTGGTGAACCCAAGACTCCAAGCTTCATTTCCCCTCCTTTTCCGTAGTCTGGCCACGCACTTTTCAGCAGTCACCTTAGAATCTGCGAAGATCATGTGTAGTGACTGGTTAAGTCCTTGAGGATTACTTCCCTTATCGTTCTAGACACTTTTCTTCAATCCTCAGGACTCTTTTTTTTTTTCCCTTTATTTGAGAGAGAGCAAGCATAAGCAGGGGAAAGCAGCAGGCAGAGGGAGAGAAAGAAGCAGGCTCCCCACCCAGCAGAGAGCCCGACATGGGTCTCTATCCCATGACCCTGGGATTATGACCTCTGAACTAAAGGCAGCCGCTTAACCGACTGAGCCATCAATCCTTAGGATTCTTTGCTCTCCGAACTTCATTTTTTGGATTGAACTTTCTCCTCCTCAGGTGAAGCTGCTCTTTTAACCATTTGCTGGAATAGTTTACTAGTCCATCCATTTCTTTGTTTGAACAGGAATCCCTGGACTCCAAAGTTTCTTAAATGCTTCTCTGAGAACATTTCACATTTGGGGGCTTGCATCTGAATGAAAGACCCACCCATTCAAGACAGAGCTTCTGAAAGCAGTCAAGCACATTCAGATGCTTGTCCAACTTCCTAGGGTATTCAGCCTTGCTCTGGTGGAACAAACAGAGGTCATGCTAGAAAACTTTCATCTGAAGTCATACAGGTTGAAATAAGAGCCCCAGTATTTCTTCACTCTTCAACTCTGTCCAGTTGACTTTCCAAATATTTCTCCTCTGGAAAACATGAAGGGTATTTAATATTGTAACGCTCACGTCACATTCGTCGTGTCTTCAGGAGGAAGGTCCTTTGTATTTTGGCAAAAATAGGCTCTTCAGAAAGAATCATGTAAATACTAATTTTTTCATCAGCGTGTTTCATTTTAGAGAACTGTGAACGTATTTAGCCTTATTTTTTATGCTTTCATTTAGTTCCACAATTGTATGTGTCCTCATTAAAGTTGGAAGGATTCTTTCCTGCCGTGGAGAATGTGAAAGACTATTTCAGGAAAACATTTCAAGACCTAGTATTTAAAAATGATGGTTTTGTATTCCTGTTGTAGAACGCTAACATATTTGAATTAGGTTTTTAAAGTTCTGACTGCCATTGCTCCTGGCTAAAACATTAAGAAAAGTGTTCAGCCTTGTCTTTGGTAAAGAGCTCTATTTTTTTCTTCTTTAATAGAAAACAGAATTACTTGAACCAATAAATGAAATCATTGCACTTTTGATTTGGACAACTTAAGCACATCAAGTTTGAAATTACAGAGCGTTTTCTTGATCAGTTGCTTTTTGGGGCTAACATTGCTACTGTATGCTGGGGTCCTGCCTCCCTCTTGGTTTTCCCTCTCTTCTTTTTCACATTAATGGTGTCTCCTAATAAATATTCATTATAGAGTATGCCTGGTTTGCACTGTTACTACAGAAAGCTTAAGGGTGACTCTCAAACCTAAGACTAGTTTAAAACTCAATGATTGGAAAACCTTCAGTCCAGGTCTCCAGGCACTTCATCTCTCACTGAGCTCGTGGAAGACATCGCCAGCAGATCAGTCTTCCTCACAGAGCCCACTTATGTCCCCCTGGGTCTTTTTAGCACATCTCTGAAAGCCGCCTCTATCAGTCATGTCAACATGAAATCTGTTTGTCATTTTTGAATGAGAGTATCTATATTGAAGGTCTTTTAATGGGCAAACCACAGTGCTGAAGGGAGGTGCAGAATAATTCTTCATTCTAGGAGTTTATATTTCTGGTTGGGAGGGTTACTCCAACACCATAGCATCCTAGAACTGTAGCACCACAGTAGAGGATCTGCAAAGTGCCCATTGAAACTCCTGTAATTAAGAGGATACAAATGGTCATGGTCTGCTCAGGAAAATCCCGAGTTACTCTGGTTTTATCTGAGGTCAGACTCAATGGAACTTGTGTCTCAATTGTGGTAAAGCTGAAGGACTTGTTTTCTTTCTAAGTCTTGAAAAGAGACCCAGGAACGGTTTTGAACCAACTTTTTGCAATCAGTGTTGGAAGGGCTGCCTTGTACCCCCTTGACACACGTAAACTTTGGAGGACATGGTTAGAGTTTTGAGTAATTTAGGATCCACGGTTCAATCCTGTATAATTTAGTGACTCAGCACAGTAATAAACCCTGGAACCTTCTGCTTCTGTTTCTTCTCTGCAGGAATTAAGGGCAGATAGGAAGAATGCAAACATGAATTAATTTGATTTTATGTGCTTAAGCAGACATAATGAGAATCTGTTGGTGTGGCAGAAGTTACCACCAATCTACATAAAAATGAATAATACTGACATTAAGAGAAAGAACATTAATTATGTTGCTCTCAGTACAGACTTAAATCATTTCAGGGGCTTCTGCTTACACATAAGGGTCTCAGGTCTCTGAATTTGTTGGACATTAAGGGGAAGCCGATGTAGGTCTGAAACATTGCCCCGCCTGTCCCAAGTACAGTTTCCCGGTGTTCCTTTCATTGACTTGCTCTTTCACTAAATGATGCTACCTTTTCTCAGAAAGACTTAGACTTTTCTGCTTTCTAAGAGTAGAAACAAAATGGGTTTTCCCACCCCTTTTGATAACCAGGTGCTTTTAAATAGCAAGGCTATTCTTGGCTTTGTTTCTTGGCCAATTTCGTGATAATTTTTTGAGCATGTGGGAGTCCACATTCTCTTCAGTAGAATATTCAGAGATCAGTAACCCAGGATTCTGAATTTCCTGTTATCAGGGGTCAAGCAAATGATACAACCTACTTCCAAGTATTTCTTAGAAGGTAGAGATGCTGGTCTCTTAGGCTAAGTGTGCCCTTTCCAGCCTGCTAGTATGAATCTCTGTTAATTCAGGTTTTTAGATCTTTAGGACTGTGTTTAAAAGGGAGGTAGCACAATCCTTAACAACAACAAATAACAACAGACAGTAACACAACTAGAATTGATAAGACACATTAGAAAAATGTAATTGCTAATATTGCTGTCATGGTATTCTTATATGATAAAATATCAAGTGAGGCTTTTATCACTGATAAAGATTACAGTTTGTTTCAAAATCATTTAGAGGTTGGGGCACCTGGGTAGCTCAGGGGGTTAAAGCCTCTGCCTTCAGCTCAGGTCATGATCCCAGGGTCCTGGGATGGAGACCCACATCAGGCTCTCTGCTCAGCAGGGAGCCTGCTTCCCTTCCTCTCCCTCTGCCTGCCTTTCTGCCTACTTATGATCTCTGTCAAATAAATAAATAAAATCTTTTTAAAAAAGATCATTTAGAGACATGCCTTGGTGGCTCAGTGGATTAAGCCTCTGCCTTCAGCTCAGGTCATGATCCCGGGGTCCTGGGATTGAGCCCCACTTTGGGCTCTCTGCTCAGTGGGATCCTGCTTCCCCCTTTCTCTGCCTGCCTCTCTGCCTACTTGTGATCTCTCTGTCAAATAAACAAATAAAATCCTTTTTAAAAAACCGTAAAAAATCATTTAGAAATTTTATTTTTGAAATTTGGGCACAAGATTTAGAAGGTATCTAATTTATGGCATATTATCATCCTTGGTTTGTGAAGAGGCCCTTGATGCTTTGTTTTATCTTCATTATTATCCTCCTTCAGCCTGATTCCATTCTTTTTCCCCCCAAAGATTCTCACTAGTAAAGATTTTAACTCCTTTTGTGCTATAGAACTCATTCTATTATTGTAATTTTAATCAACACCATCTTTGAAAGTCTATCCACATTTTTTAATGTATATCTTGTTCATTAGTTTAGGTTGCTGTGTAGTATTCCAGGAATCCATCCATCCAATTCAGCTTACCTATTCCCACAGGGAAGGACACCTTGGTTGTCTATAACCCGTTACTTTCACAACAGTGCAAATATGAGCATCTTCATGCCTGTTGCTTTGTGGATCTTGATATATAAAGCTGTGTGTATATATGTGTATAAAGGTGATTCTGTATGTGCATATATGTGCATTTGTGTATATATGTGTATGTATGTATTCATCTCTCCATTCCTCCATCCAAAATGGGTTTCTTGAAGTTTACAAATATAGTGAGTTTGGTAATTACTGAATTTTCACCTAAGTCTGTTCCATCACCTCCTAGAATGACTGTTCCATTTTACATCACCAGCGTTTGCGTATGGGTTTCACATGATCTTATCAATAATTCGCATTGTCTGATATTCCAATCTTTGCCAATCCAGTAGGTATAAAATGGTGACTAACTCTTTTAATTTTGTCTTTTGTTTCTTGCTACTTAAATTAAGCAGCATTTTATATATCTAACCATTAGATTTTCCCCTTCTGGAAATTTCCTATTCAAATCAGTTTCTGGTTTTTTGTTTTTTAATTTTTAAATTAATTGTATTTTTAAAATTTTGTTTTTAAGACTTTATTTATTTGAGAGAGAGAGAGAGTGAAAGAGCCTGAGCAGGGTGAGGGATAGAGGGAGAAGCAGACTCTCTGATAAGCAGGAAGCCCAACACAGGGCTGGATCCCAGGACTCTGGGATCATGACTTGAGCCAAAGGCAGATGCTTAACTGACTGAGCCACCCAGGTGCCCCTAGTTTCTCTTTTGACAATTGCATTTCCCTTTCTTTTCTTGTGGTGGTTCCTGTGTTTTCTGAGCTATGTTTGCATGAAGTCATTCTGCTATACTTGGAGCAGACTCTGCAACTATGAGATGCCACGTGAGGTTACTCCTTGCATTTCCTCTCACCTTTTAATAACCTCCAGACTTGCTTGTCTCTGTGCAGTTGTTCCCCACCTGCTCTTTGCACCTGAGCTCCTGCCTTCTTGCAATCCAATCCAGCAAACTAGGGCAAACACTTTCTGGTCATTGCTTCGCTTCAAATCTTCAGTGGCTTCCCTTGGCTTTAAGATCAAGGTTTGGGGGCACCTGGGTGGCTCAGTGGGTTAAAGCCTCTGCCTTGGTCTCGGGTCATGATCCCAGGGTCCTGGGATCGAGCCCAGCATCGGGCTCTCTGATCAGTGGGAAGCCTGCTTCTCTTCCTCTCTCTCTGCCTACTTGTGATCTCTGTCTGTCAAATAAATAAATAAAATCTTTTTTAAAAAAAAAAAAGATCAAGGTTTGAATCTGCTGGGTCTCCAGGTCTGCCTTTGATTACATCCTTCACTCTGGTCCTCCCTCATTCTCTGTGTTCCAGGCACAGAAGACTTTTTCCTCACCTTTCCAGGGCCTGCTCTGCCTCAGCCCAGCCTGTTCCCCTCTGCTCCTGTGGCTGCCCTCTCTCTCTACCTAGAGCTTTCCATGACATCTTCAGGAAAGGCTCCCTGATCTTCCTTAAACTAGGATAGGACTCTTTATGGCCTGTATGGCCACCTCTACTTCCTTCTTTGAAATTCTTGCTCTACTTATAGTATTTAATAATTTTTTTTGTTTTAAAAGCAAAAGGATGGCGGGGGGGGGCAGAAGCATTTCCCTTGGGTCAGTACCTATGTCTCTGTTTTTCTTTACTGTATCTCGAGCATCTAGGTTAGCACTGGAGATAGAGAAGCAGCATTAGTATTTGTGGACAGAAGGGTAAAAGTGTATGTACGTTAAATGCTGATTCTATCCCTTTGGTTTTACGTCTCATTTTTGCTAAACATTTGGATTGATTAGTCGATCTGGACCTACCTTTGATTCTACCTTTTACATTTAGTGCATAAATGGATTTAATTACATTGTTCTTGGTGATTGAATAGATGTATTTAAATACATTTCTCTCTGTTAACATTGTCTACAGGTTTATTTTTAATAGAGTTGTGTGTGCATGTTATTAGCTTAAATATCATTATATACTGAGCTGCTATGTCATGGTTTGTATAATTTTTCCCTTATTTTGAAGCATTAGTTTGTTTTCGATTTCATTACTTTATAATGAAATATAACATTTCTTGGTATAAATTAATTTCTCTTTTTCCCTGAGTAATTTCTTTGGAATTACTGGTTTTGAGCAGCTCTTATTAAAGGCTGCTAGATTGTTTAGAAGGATTGAAGTTGATTCCATTGCTAGGCAGTGTGTACCTGCTTATCTAGAGCTCCACTAAAATTGAGTTTTATAATTTCATTGTATTTTAATAGCTCTGAAGTGTAACTTTAAAGTTGTTTCAATTTGCGTTTCTTTCTCTGCGAGTAAATATGTGCATTTTTCACCAATATGATTTACTCCTTCCATTTCCTCTGCTTAAATTGTCAAAGTGCATCTTTTGATGTCCTCCTAATGTCGTCACATCTTCTTTTCATGAGTGACATAAGGAGCAAGTAGTCAGGATCTTTCCTTCCTGCTTACTGTTTTTGGGAGTAGTTTTTGAACCTTACAGTATTTGCTTCTAAGAACATTCTTTAATACTCTAAGAAAATAAGGAACAAAATAGAGTCTGCTTTAGAATTATGCCTTCTTTATAAGTAATTCCCATTTAAATGTTGTTTTGGCCCCTGAGCGCTGCTAAAACCAAGGCAAAGCAGTAAAACTTCTCTTCGTGTGGGTGGGAAATATTCCACCAAAAAGAGAGGCATGCATGGCATGGAGAGTGTGTTTTCTTGGTTCCCTTTTAAATTTAAAAGTTAGTTATGGATTTATATTCCATGGTGTCCCAGCATCATTTGGAATTAAGCTTTGCTTATTGAACTCAAACTGCAAAACTTCACTTAAGCGTGACTCAATTACCCTTTAATGTACCAAAAAAAAAAAAAGGCAAAGAAAAAAATCCATCAGAATTTGTCATTATGATTGATTCTTGTGCACAGAAGACTGGCAATCTTTTCCAAAACTTTCATGACTGGGGTTTTTTTTTTTTTTTTTTTTTTTATCCTTTGCCTTTTTGTTTGATATACTTGAATAATCTGCATAGTTTTGATGTTTAATTCCCCTTATTCTTGTCAATTGGGAGCTCAGATTGGGAGGCTGGCATTTCTTTATTCTCTGTGCAGTTAAGGGTTTCTTCTAAAGCATTTAAATTATGCAGAGTCTAGAATTTCAAGAGTGGTTTGATAAGGGTAGTTTGGTTTATGGGGAGGAAAAGGACTGCATGACCTCGAAGCAAGTCCTAGCGTGATGTTTAGATGTTATTTTTTTTCACTATTTAAAAATATTTCTTTTTGTTCCAACTTCTTTTCTCTTCACTGATTTTTTTCATGCTAAAAATAGCATGTATTTTTTCATGGGAAGGGCTGCAGTGGACAGCTGAGCAGGATGTTCACTGTGCCAGAGGGCTAGCCAAGAGCACAGGGTGGCTGCATTCCAGAGCTAGGGGTACCTTCTCCAGAATCACAGACAGTCTCTATGAGCTGGGAGCAATATCTCCTGGTACATTTGCACTTTTCACCATGATGGATGTGTGTGCTTGGTAGTTGCTAAGCGGTTTCTAGGTTTTGTATTTCTATGTGGGTTTCTTTTCTTCTGTTTCTTTATAATCTTGCTTTTTTTATCTTTGTGAAGGGATATCCAGTGTTGTGGGCATCTTCCCCCCCTATTCCCCATTTATAGCATGTTCCTCAATAAATAAGCACCCTTGGCTGGATCAGCATTACTCTGTCCATTCAAATGAGTGTACGCCATTATGTTACTAACCTGAGGGAATACTCCCTAGTTTTTAGTTCTTTCTGGCGCTTTCTTCTCACCGGTGGGAATGTCTAGTTTTTCAAAGCCCTGTAAACTGAGAAGCATGCTCTTAGAGAAGAACTTGGCTCTCAGAGATTAGTAGAAGTTTACTAAAGAGTTTTCTTTTGTGTCTGTGCTATAACAGAAGAAGAACTTACCCTTTTTTTCAGCCTAAATTGAGTTTATTTCTCCATGAAATCACAAATGATCTGGTTTATTTCCCATCTGAATGAAAACTTTGGGTCATGGAGTTCTTTTCTTCTTCTTTAGAGCTCCCTTCCAGCACCTATCTTGAGTGGGAAAGGACTTTGGGCAGATGTTCCCATAATTGACTTCAGGATCACAAATCAGATGAAGGTCATGATAAATATTCCATTGGCCTCTGGCTTTTTTAATTCCTTGACCCACTTTTCCTGTGTTGGAAAGGATTCATCTGATTTGACATACCATTTCTTCCTTGTGATTCCATGTTGGTGTAAGACAAAGTTCATTGATGTTCTTGGAGGTGAGCCTTTTTCTTTATGTTCCAGTTTAAAGCAGTGCCCTCTTGGGAACTTTGAATTTCTGCTCTCTGCTCATTTTTAGAGAAATTTTTAGAGACTCTCAGCCATAGGTGACAATTCCTTGGCATCTGGTTGTCATCACTGCCTGTGTATCTTCCCCTGCTATGACGATGGCGGTGTAGGAGGTGGGTATTTACCCATCCCCTTTTTTTCCTGTCCCACGTTTAAGCATCTGAAAGTATTCTTCCTGAATAAGTCCAAACAGTCTTTGTCTTTATGGATGAAGGTGGTGTTCTGAAATGACATTAGTTTTTCCTTTGTAGAGTGAAATCTCTGCCCGTTTCATTAGCTTAATCTGCTTCCTATCTTATTACCAAGAAAATAAAAGATCAATTCTATGGAGCAGGCCTGATTCCCTGGGTATGTGCATTATAGAAAAAGAACTGGCAGGGTATACATAAGCCTAAGACATCATTTCTGTGCACTCTGAAGAAGATGAGTATATGGGTCAGGAAAGAGATAAGGGGTGCATTTTGCTTCACCAAACACGACTATATTGTCTCTTTGACAATGAGAATCTGTTACTTACAAAATAATTTAAGTGGACACAATTTTAAAAATTATTCAGTATTTTCTGAATATTTCAAGACATCTCACTATTCTCTCCTCTTGGCTTGAGTATGGCCATTGCGGGGGAGTTGAGCTAAAATCCTGATTAATGTGAAAGTATTCATGTTTCTTTACTGTTTTTAGCAAGAGATGGCTTCCATTTGGCGGAAGGTGTTGTTGTTCTGTAAATAGAGCTGTGAAATCTGTCTTACTTGTCATCATCTTATTCTTCTTTGGCCTCTCGCTACACATCGCTTAAAGTTTGTGGATCCCTCTTCAGAAGTTATCTGTTGAACTTTTGCTGAGTGAGACTGTATAAGAACCTTTTTTGTTATTTCTTAGAAGTTCAAGTAGTGGTTTTTTGTTTTTTTTTCACATTGTCTATATAAATGGAAATTAATTTTTCAGCAAAAGTGCTCCATTGTAAGGAGTATTATTGGAGTTTACAAAGCACCATGTTATCACTTGATTTAATGTCAAATACTCAAACCTGAATCATAGAGGGAAGCCCAAATAGGGACACCGAATTTAAGACAGCTCAGGTTGCATTTATAACTCCTAGCTGAACAGAATGAATAATTCCAGCCAGATCTGGAATTAATATGTCCAGGCCTGTGTGACTTAGCACACAGGGTAGAGTCACCAAGTAAATGGTTCAGCTCCTTATGAATGTTGTATGTATGAATGTAGTAAATGGTTCATAATTCTTATGAATAGGAAATATACTCAGCACCATTAAGTCAGACATGAATATTATGACTCTTTAACCCTTCAGCCTAAATGGAGTCCATTGTATTTGACCTGGGACATGGAAGAAATTTTAATTTACCCTTTAGTCAGGAAGCTGAAGGAACATTCTCCTCTTGAGCCATTAAAAGTTGCTCTTTTTTTTTTTCTTTGTTGGCATTTGTAAATTGAGTTTTTCACAGCATTCTAGACTTATTTTTGGCTGTATCAATAAAGCCATAATATTTATTGAAAATATAGTTCAATTTAGAAGTAGGGCACTATTAAAAATTATTCAGTAACAAGATTATCATAGTCATAAATTAATTTTGAAAATCCTAATTTTAGTGCTAGATGGCACCCAAGAGACCATCTGTCTGACCTCCTGGGTTTTTTGTAAATGATTTCTAGAGGTGAAGCCATGGCAGAACAAATCTCACTTTCAAATAGGGCACTTTTTTATGTCTAATATGAGATAGTGCAATTTAGGTAAAAGATGGGGCTCCATAAATGCTTGTTTACTTATTTCTCCTTAAATCCGTTCTGGGGGAAAAAACTAGTAAGTACACATTGTTTTTATTTTTAATCATTATATATTTTTAATTACTTAACTTGGGCTCCATACATGTTCAAAACTCCTATGTATATTTAATCTTCATACCAGTCATGTGACAATGAGGTTACTGTTATCATGCCCATTTTTATTTTATTAATTTTTTAAAAAATTATTTTTATTAACATATATTATTTGCCCCAGGGGTACAGGTCTGTGATTCATCAGGCTTACACAGTTCACAGCACTTACCATAGCACATACCCTTCCCAGTGTCCATCACCCAGCCACCCTATCCCTACCCCCTCGCCCCCTAGCAACCCTCAGTTTGTTTTGTGAGATTAAGAGTCTTTTATGGTTTGTCTCCCTCCTGATCCCATCTTGTTTCATTTTTTTTCTTCCCTACCCCCACAACCCTGCCTCTCAAATTCCTCATATCAGAGAGATCATATATCATGCCCATTTTTAAAGTGAAGAAACTAAGGTATAAGAACATTACATGACCTGCCTTGGAGTCACTTAACTGGTGGTATGTAGTAGTTCCATTTCCACTCCAGATCTCAAGTTAATCATGTTTATAAAACTTCAGCCAGTGCCTACATAAGTTTAAACATTACAACATTCTGAAAATGTCCAAATAATGGGACCACAGCAATGGTGTATGATGCCCCTTCTTGTGAATAATTTTTTCTTATTTTCTGAGCCATTCTCCTATTACGCCTTCAACCTTTCTGCATCCTGGTGACGCCGGAGCTGGGATCCTACAGAATCAGCTATACTGGCTGATGGCAGATGCATTTTGGGTCAGGGTGGCAGCCAATGCTTTTTGTGTCCCCCGCAGCTGTTGAGACAATATGAGTCTGTGTGGTGGAGGTCTGCCAAGTTCGACTCGCAACTCCTCATTATGCTTAGGGAACTCACACTTTCCACAAACCTCCTGCCCTGCAGCGGCTCACATCAGTGCATTGCTATGTCAGGCTGAATAATTCGCAGCATTTAGCACTTAAATTGGCTCATTGCAGACAATCCAATTAGAATAAAGTCTATTATCGTTTTGGTACCTTGGAATGAAATGGAGTGTTTAAACGATGAACATGCCACATTGCTGGCAGTTGCTCCGTGTCTAACTCATCGTCTTGCAGGTCCTTAACGTCTTGCCGAAATGACACCCTGCTTTGGTGTGAGCCATGGATGAAGTTCGGGAACACACCTGTCTCATGCAAGTTTTCCTCCGGGTTGTCAGGATTTGGAGACTCTAGAGCTCAACCCATAGCTCTTCAAATCTTGATTATGTGTCCTGCTAACAAGTAATGTGGAGTTAAGGTTGCTTTTCATAGCTCTAAGCTAAGAACCCAAACAGGCGTTGATGCAGGAGGTAGTAACATCCTCCAAGGAACAGACCACGCCCCTTAGAGATCAGTAAAATAGAAGTTTGCAGTAGGAAGTAGTTTATGGAATTCTTGAATTACTCCCCCTCCCCCTGCAACCCTGTTGCTCCCATAACTCGGCCAATGATAAATGAGAAGAGGGGGAAAAGGGGGCAAAGGCAGTATGGTGGAGATCATCCAAGAAAGATGCTGAACAAAAAGTCCTTGCATTGAGTCCAGGATGAATGATGGTTTCTAGATGTGGTGGAGTGTGGCTTTGTGAGCAGTAATTCTGATATGAATATGAAAGTGGGACATTTTGGGGAGACTAACTTAGAAACAATGAGTTCCTTACTGATGTCATAAGGACACAGATACATATGGACTGGTCAGGTTTGTAAATTAGGGGGAAAAATCAATGATTGAATGCATATATATTTTTTGAAATTTATTTTTAATTACTCTGAGATGCCTCATGGTGCTCTGGAAATAGCACTGCATTCCAGACTTGGATTTGACATTCAGCTGCATCATTTTCTCGTTGTATGACACATCAACTAGAGATACACCAATTAATTTTTCCAAACTTCATCTATAAATGAGTGTAATGTCATCCCCCGTACAAATAGTAGAGAGGATAGGAGGAGATAGTATGTAAATGCCCCTTGCATTTAGTAAAATCCGTAAATGTTGACTGTTTATTTCAGCTGTAAGCGCAGAAATCCCACGGATAAGGAAGGTGCCTGGACCAGCTTCCTCTGCCCCTTTAAGGTTTTGAAAGGACTGTATTTGAATTAGACACCATGAATGGATTAAGGGCCTGGGGCAGGAAATGCCCTTGCTATGCACTGAGTATGGTGGTGATTTAAACCATCTCCCTCTACCTCTCCTTCCTTTTTGTCTAACATATGTTTTATATAGCTAGCCAACTGATCCCCATTGATTTCTTTTACACCATGAGTCAAAAAGGCTACCTCATTTCCTGGGGAAAGCCTGGTTCTGTAAATATCCTTTTATCCATCTGTAAATGCTGTTAATGGCTTCTTGAGAACTCAGTGGTTGTAGGAATGGAACCAGGGAATCTCCGTTGTCTGCTCCCACAGGGTAGGAGGTGAGCTGGTGTTTAACTTGGTTCCCAGTGGCGAAAATGCTCCCAAAGTTCAGGGCATTGGTGCTTGTAATTCTTGTGATTGCCTGTGTTTGAAGTCCCACACGTAATCTAGACTTAGCGCTGTCCTCAGTCAGCACAGCTTTCCAGCTGCAAGGGGTGGGTGTTGCTTTTGCATGGAGTGTAGCCATCAGATAATTGCTTGTCTCCTGCTCTGTTCCAAGTCCTACGTGGAGCACTGGTGACGCAAATGCAGTTGATCGTGCTTGGTGGAACGGGGGAGTGTTTTGGGTCTCTCCAAAGTTAAGAATGTGACAGAACATCTAGAGAATGGTCAGAGGGTTACTCTCTATTTATGTTGCAACAAATAGAAAGCAAATAAAAAGCCAGATAATATCTAGATTCATTTGCCGATGGACCTAGTTGTCCACTAACCTACTATTAAATTAATTAAACAAGGAGGCTGTTAGACTGAGGTGGCTTCTCTGTAGTGGTGGCCTACAGACCATATCTTTTTCTTTCTTTTTTTTTTTTTTAAATATTTTATTTATTTATTAGTTAGAGAGCGAGCACAGGCAGACAGAGAGGCAGGCAGAGGCATAGGGAGAAGCAGGCTCCCTGCCGAGCAAGGAGCCCGATGTGGG
>ML110388.1:26353-48225 GCA_003697995.1 Taxidea taxus jeffersonii | reverse complement strand
TATTTATTAGTTAGAGAGCGAGCACAGGCAGACAGAGAGGCAGGCAGAGGCAGAGGGAGAAGCAGGCTCCCTGCCGAGCAAGGAGCCCGATGTGGGACTCGATCCCAGGACGCTGGGATCATGACCTGAGCCGAAGGCAGCCGCTTAACCAACTGAGCCACCCAGGCGTCCCTCTTTTTCTTTTTTTAAGATTTTATTTGTTTGAGAGAGAGAGAGAGAGCGCGCATGAGAGGGGAGAGGTCAGAGGGAGAAGCAGACTCTCTGTCGAGCAGGGAGCCTGATGTGGGACTCAATCCCAGGCCTCCAGGATCATGACCTAAGCTGAAGGCAGTTGCTTAACCATATCTTAAGCCTGTAAATGTCTCAAGGTTATGAAATTGATGCCAAAGGACAACCAGTCACAAGCAGCCAACGGGGCTGTGAGCTATAGCCAATCAGTAATTTCCTTCCTTACTTCCTCCTCTTCTCTATAAAAGTCTCTCCCCAGCTCCTGTTAATGGATTGCTCATAACCACTTCCAGTTTGAATGGACTTCTGCTCAAATACACTTTTAACATTTGTAACATGCCTTAGTTGGTATTTGCACACTAGCCATCCACTTGGCATATAGAAGCCACCTTTTTTAAACAAAAGTGCTTCAGACATTAGGTGTAGAGTTGTTACCCCTTCTTCCCTTCACCCATCCCTCTTCCCCTTTGCAGCCTGTCCTTAGCACAGAGGCACAGTCGTCTTCTCGGGGCCTGCCTTCAGAGCAGGCTCCAGTAGTTGCTGTCTGTTAATCCCATAGTTACCCGTGAGTAGTCACCTGGTGCTCCTGGCATCCCAGGCACCTGTTAGAAAATTATCTTGAGGGACGCCTGGGTGGCTCAGTTGGTTAAGCGGCTGCCTTCAGCTCAGGTCATGATCCCAGCATCCTGGGATCGAGTCCCTCATCGGGCTCCTTGCTCAGCAGGCAGCCTGCTTCTCCCTCTGCCTCTGCCTGCCACTCTGTCTGCCAGTGCTCACTCTCTCTGACAAATAAATAAATAAAATCTTTAAGAAAAAAAAAAAGAAAATTATCTTGATTACCACCTGTAACAGGAGGCGTGGTTAGTGTGCATCTCAGCTGTGTCCCAGCCAGAAGTAGTCTCAGGAGGTGTGATGATCATTGTCGTGAGAAAGGGAGATGTTCCCCTGATGAAGAGAGGTTTCCCTCCATAAGGAGATGATGCATGTCTGGACATGCCCACATACCTCCATTCTAGAACAAACCACTTCTCCCTGGTAATGTGCTTTCTAGAGTGTTTCCAACATTGTGCCTGTGGGAGGCCATGTCCGGAAATGTTTACATCTTTCATCACATACTCCTGTTGTGAGTGAGTGAGTGTGTGTGTGTGTTTGTGTGTGATTGTTGTAGGTCCCAAGGATTGTCTTCCTTTGGAACAGACTCAGGGGCTTGACCTTAACTGTCTCATCTGGAACATGTTTCCCTCTCTGCCGTCCACCTCTGCTCCCCCCACCCAGTGCATGTAACCTGGTCCTTCACTTCATTCTGGTCTCTCTTCACACTTCACCATCCCAGGGAGACCTCAGACAAGCCTCTGTAAAACACTTCTCCTGTTCCTTTCTCCCAACTTCCTTTAATTTTCTTCAGAAAAATGATCCCACCCGCCATTGTTGTCATAAGAACTTAACCCTTTGAACCCTGTTGTTTTCCTAGTGTGTAGAGCTTAGGAAGAACTGATTAAAATTTGTTAAGTTCGTTAATGCTTACATACCATGTTAGTGTTTTTCATAAATTTGAGTCCTTTAAATTGCTGTCTTTTTCCTCCAGTCATCACAAAACTAACCTCTGTTTTGTAGGTGTGTAGGTGGAGGCCCTTAGCTACGTAATAGCTTTGGAATAGTATTAACAGTGGACTTTTGCTGTTCTCACGGATTTCTTCTGTGCTGAGTGAAGTCGTCAGTGTTTTCCTGGAAGGAGAGGTCTCATATTGCAACTCTCTGTTTCTTATACTCATGTTTCCTTGAGGAGGAATATTCAGACACAGCTTGCAATAGATTGGTAGTGATCAGCTTATATACTACTTGTAATATCTTTTTCAGGAACAAGCAAATAATGCCGGATGGGGGAGGTTCAAATATAGAGAACAAAGGGTATGGTATCCAAAGAGTATATAAGGAGTGGCACCTGGCAGGCTCAGTAGGTAGAACATGTGCCTCTCGATCTCAGAGTCATGAGTTCAAACCCCATGGTGGGTGGGTGTAGAGATTACTTGGGGAAAAAAAAAATATGGTGTGTGGGGAGAGGCAGTTAAACTTTAAAAAGGGTAAAATTGTTATTTAGTGTATTTGGATAATTATCTATATTTTTGCTTTAAAAATGAAACTGGATGGGGCGCCTGGGTGGCTCAGTGGGTTAAAACCTCTGCCTTCGGCTCAGATCATGATCCCAGGGTCCTAGGATTGAGCCCTGCATGGGGATCTCTGCTGAGCAGGGAGCCTGCTTCCCCCCTCTCTGCCTGCCTCTCTGCCTACTTGTCATCTCTGTCTGTCAAATAAATAAACAAAATCTTAAAAAAAAAATGAAACTACAACAAGAATATCTTATCATCTAATTAAGTATTCACCTGACAAATGTGGAAGAGAGATGTTAGTATTATGCCTATTTTATGGATTAGAAGCTGAGGCTTAGAAAGGTAAAATTAAGGGCACTCAGGTGGTTCCGTTGGTTGAGCATCCAGTTCTTTTATTTTTATATATATATATGAAATTCTAAGAAAAACCATACATATGTATATGTATGTATGTGTGTGTGTGCGCATATATATATATATATATATATATATATGTATGGGTTTTTTTAAAAAGATTTTATTTATTTATTTGATGAAGAAAGAGAACACAAGCAGGGGAAGTTGAAGATGGCAGCAGAGGGAGAAGCAGGCTCCCCATTGAGCAGGGAGCCCGATGTGGGGCTCGATCCCAGGACCCTGAGATCATGACCTGAGTGGAAGGAAGGTGCTTAATTGACTGATCCACCCAGGCTCCCCGAGCATCCAATTCTTGATTTTGACTCAGGTCCTGGGTTCAAGCCCTGTGTCAGTCTCTACGCTTAATAGGAAGTCTGCTTGAGATTCTTTTCTCCTGTCCCTCTTGGCACATGCATGCAGACACACATGCTCTTTCTCTCTCTTTCTCTCAAATAAATAAATAAGTCTTAAAAAGATAAAATGGTTTATATGAGTCTCCCAGCAGGAATTCCAGCCACGTTCAGATTCTGTGGTCCATGTTTTTTGTTTCATCATTGTGTTATGCTATGAAATTGCTTGGAGGGGATGTATGGACTACTAGTTTTATCAACGAAACTCTTTGTCTTTGAAAATAACTAGTAAGCATTTATTTCCATCATACTATTTTGCTATGAAACCGTTCTATGAAATGTTTAGAGGTCTCTTTAAGATATCCTGTAGTAGGTCGTATGCAGTAGGAAGTTGGATCCATCCCTGGATCATCATCTTCTTTTTCCTTTACTTCCTTTATTCAAAATTTGTGTTTCCTATTGGCCTTACAAAAGGCTGCCTGCTCCTGCGTGTTCTCTCTGCTGTGAACTTAAGTTGGCTGGAAAAGAGACTATCCACCACACATTTGCCTGGAGTCTGGGGGGTCACACAGATTCTGACCTGGATTTCCAGGTCTCGGGTTCTCCTGCTTCTGGATAAGGCACATCCAGATTTGGAAACTCCATTCTGTCTTGGCTGTAACCAGTCTAAGAGGAAGGAAATGGAGCTTGTAAAGGACAAAGAACAGGTTATTGTTATTAATAGGAGGCTAAATGAAGAACTGTGATTTTTAGCATATTCTTAATGCCTTACATTAAAGAGTCAGAGAGGGGAAGGAAACTTGGAAACATCTTGATTAAAAAGTATGGGCTTAATTCCAATTTGCATCAGCTGTTGACTGTCTTCGTCTATGCTGGTACTGTGCTATGGAGGGGCATCTGCTAATAAGCAAGATGGCGAAGGAGTTGCCTGTTCGGCAGGGAAGACAGCTACTGAAGCAGTAATTACTCGTTCTAGAAGTGCTGTCAAGGTGAAGTGAAGGATGAATAAAGCATATGGATAGGTGCTTTAATGAGCTAGGCTGAGGGTCAGCAAAGTACTTCTGAGAAGGGCCAGAGAGTAAATAATTCAGCCTTGGCTTTAGGAGTCAGGTGTCTGCTGCAAATACTCATCTTTTTTTTTTTTTTTCTTTTTAAATTTCAGTGTTCCAAAATACTCATCTTTGCCAAGGTAGCACAGAAGCAACCATAATCAGTCAGTGAACAAATGGATACGGTGGTGTCAGATATAACTTTATTTATGAAAACAGCAATTTGGAGTTGGCCTATAGGTCATGGCTTCCTGACCCCAGATCTTGGCTCTTTTTTTCTCCTTTCATTTTGTTGCTGTGTGCAGTCCTTCAGGCTTGTCTGTCTTATACTGTGATTTCAAGATGGCTCCCTCAGCCTCATATAGCCCAGCCCCCCATGGTACAGCCAAAGCAGGAGTTAAGGGAGGACAGAAAAAAACTTCTTCATCACAGGAAGTTTAGCTGACATCCCCTTACAAATCATTAGCCTCTGTTGGATCATCTTCCCACCCCTATGCTGGGATCTAGTCGAGAGGACTGGGATTCCCAGTCACTGGCTGGCTTGAGTATGACCCGTCCATGGGGTTGAGTGCATTGCTGTTCCAGTGAAATCAAGGTTTTTTGAGTGAGAAGAGAGGAGAAGGCTGATAGTGAGGTAGCCTGCCATGTTTCCATAGGAACCAAGATCCTGGCTACTCTCAGCTTGATCTCTGACCTGGGATATCGCATCACCTGGAAGCTTGTTAGAATTGCAGAACCTCACACCTTACCCAGAAACACTGAATCAGAACCAAATCTGCATTTTACCAGGATCCTCAGATGATCTGCAGAAACATTAAAGTTTGGGATGTGCTGGTCTAAAGGGCCATTTTAAGAATGGTTAAACTGGGCGCCTGGGTGGCTCAGTGGGTTAAGCCGCTGCCTTCGGCTCAGGTCATGATCTCAGGGTCCTGGGATCGAGCCCCGCATCGGGCTCTCTGCTCGGCAGGGAGCCTGCTTCCCCCTCTCTCTCTGCCTGCCTCTGCCTACTTGTCATCTCTCTGTGTCAAATAAATAAATAAAATCTTTAAAAAAAAAAAAAAGAATGGTTAAACTGAGATTGGAGAAAGAGTGTGCTGAATGGTTGGTGGCACCACCTCGATTCCTGTTCCTGCAATGCCATTGCAACTCCAGTTTGTAATGATATTCCACATTTAAAATCTTAGTACATCTTATGGCATTGGGTGTTCCAGGTAAACCACAGTAATTTAGAGGTCCCATCTCATTTCATTCTCCCCCAACAAGTCCTAGCTGTGTTCATGGTGTTGGGAGATTGAAACAAAACGAAACAGAACAGAAAGTCCTCAGCAGGGACTCTGCTTAGGATTCTCTCCCTCTCTCTCCATAAGTATCCCTACTCACATGCACGTGCACTCTGTCTCTCAAATGAATTAATAAATCTTTCAAAACACAATATTCTTTCTTACCCATATTGGAGTCCATATAGGTGACTTCTTGTCTTTATTTGACCTATAATTCTCCATCATTCATTATGGGCCACTGCATGAGTGCCCATGACTGTCAAGGGCCTGGATTCTGTTCTGGACTACATACAGGAAACTCCACAGTTAAGCAACCAAATTCCATTTCAGAATTCTGTTTCTATTTTTTGTTCTTGTTCATTTGATCTTTTCCATTGGTTAGGCACATTAGCTTCCAAAGCATGAAGAATGTTTTTCCTTCCAGCTGTATTCTGCTCAGAGTGCTGAGGGCTTCCCCAGGAAATAAAAGCCTGACTAACTGGAAATGTGGCTGGTCTCATGGTACATCTTTCAGCCCCAGCCAACAGGTCTTTGCCTGCGGCCATCTTTGTAAGACTTGCAGCACATTCTAAGGCAGGGCTCTTAACTGTCCCTTGGAATTTCATTAACTGGTGTGCTGTCGTGAGCTAAATATGGGGAGAGGCCTATTGAAGACTGTTCCTGCCAGCTGGGCAGGTCTCCCACTTGGCTGTTTGGAGGATAGTTATATCCTATACTGTTGAAACAGGATGAACTTGGCCAGGAGTGTAGGCCAGAAGCCCTCTATCCCATTTATGCGGCCGTGCTGGCTGGGTTCTGAGAAGTGCATGATTTCATTTGGGAACTCACTGTGGTTTGCTGCTAACCATCTTAGTCTGCAGAATGATGCCTTTTAAGCATGACTGGGACAAAATAACCCTGGGGCTGTATTTGGTGTGGTTTGTCTGTCAGCTTTAAAAGCTCACTATAGGATTTTCTTGCTTTATAAAATTGAGGCCTCCTTTAAAGTTGTGTCATTTCTGTGGTTTATAAATCGGATTATCTTTCTGTTGTAACGGTGGTAGCTTAATATTTAATAGAAACTGGAGATAAGATTCCTCTGTAAAGATTCTGTAAGTGTTTGTTTGGTAAAGTTGGACATTTTCCCTCCCTCCAGGTGAAGTGTACTTTTTCTCAAAGAGGGTGAGTGGGATGGGCAGGGGGTGTTATTGGGAAAAGGGTTGTCAGGAAGGCATCTGTAACTGGGTATTTTGTCTGTGTCGGCCACCTATCTGTGTGTGAAGGAGAGTTTTCCATGAAGTATGGAGGAAGATAAATTGGCCAGATGATAGATTACCTGCCATGTCATCCTTATCCTGCTATAAGGAGTATGGAGTGAGAGGTTAAGTGACTGACACATAGTCACATCATTTGTCAGCCGGGAGGGCGGATACAAAGCACAGCTTCCTGGCCTTTGGAGCTTACTCTGATAGCTTACACCTAATTGTTAAAGTCATCCCCTGATGGTTCTTTTTCCCCCTACTCTGGACCTGGGAACACGCCCTGGACACCCTGAAAGTATGACAACACAGGAGACACCTACACTTGCCTCCTGAAGAAAGCAGCCTCACCGTGAGATCTCACGAGACACTGAGACAACGTAAATGTGTTTGTCAGCCACCCACAGTGTAGCCTTTTTCCGTCTCAAGTGAATTAGGGCTGAAACCCAATCACATTTTCCAAATCACACTTGTTCTTTTGCCTCCGTGTTCATTTTGTATCCCTTAATGTCTTTTGGGAAGATGAAATTACGTGAATTTACCGAAAGAGACATCATAGGAACCATCACATAGAGGGGACTGACTTCTCTTTCGTGGATGGGATCAGTGTTTCCTAGAATAAGTTGAAGTTTATGAGCTTTTACATGATAGAATGTTGTTTGGGAGTCTCCATAAAACTAACGCTTTTCAACCCCCGTGGTAACGTGACTTGGAGAAGACCATGACACTGGTGGTTGGTGGTTTAATTTTTTTTTTCTTCATTTTAGTTCTTCCTTCTATTTTAAAAGTTTTAGATTTATTTTTGAAATTGCAAAGATGTTGGTGATAAAGAGGTTGAAAATGTCTTGTCTCTTTTCCGGCTTCGGTAGGTTTATGTAAAGGTATCAACTACATTGTGACAGTTTCTGGATATAATAAAATGTCATTTCTCTATCAATAGGGAGATTGGAGTTGAACAGTGGATGCCCAGCTAAAGGTGATTTTCGTCCCACCTCCTACCCCTCAATAGGGGGTGACATTTAGCGATGTGTGGAGACATTTGTGGTTGTCACAACAAGAAAGGATGTCGCTTTTGGCATCTAGTGGGTGAAGGCCAGAGATGCTGCCAACGATCCGACAATGCATAGGACAGATCCCACATCGATGAATTATTTGGTGAAAAAAATGTCAGTAGTGCTGCTGTTGAGAAACCTTAGAATAGCATAGCCAAAACCAAATGTTCTGCCCCCGAGCTTTTTGTTATTTAACGTGACATTTAAGGCATCACCAAAAACATGTCAGAAATATATCAGCCATTTATCCCATGCAAAAAGCATTGTGTTTTAAAATAACAAGTGTGAGCTTTCCAAGCCAAATTGTTTCCTAGAGGTTTTTCTCTCTTTGGGAATGAAGGCTGAAGTACTCTTTCACATTATAAAATTCTAGTTTTCTGAAAAATTACGTTTACTGCATTGCTTTACAGGACTGACTTTTTCTTTAGTGATTTTCTTTTTCAGTTTAGCGATTTTTGAATGATCCCATATTTAGTCCTGAGATTCCTTTTCTAGACTCAACATTTAATTGTAAAATGAATGTGCCATTCTGGTTCCGTATGCTTTTCATTTTGAACTTCCTTTGAGAAAAGTCCATTAATTGAGTCAAATGTCCTTGATGTAGGTTTTTCATTGTGGATCACTGCCCAAAAGTTGATGAATGAAATTGTTAGATTCATTTAAGTTGTGACCTGAGATGAACAGAAATGCACTTGAGAAATGAAACACTTGGGTTGTTTATTAGACACACTGAGCACCACACCTCAGACCCAGGACAGAAATTTAAGGCCTGCTCTTCCCTCAGCCTGCAGTATTTGAGTAGAGAGAGCTCTGGGTGGATTCTTTGCAAAGTGACATCCTTTTGACCTTGAACTGCATTAAAGTTTTTGTGCGTATAGTTTCCGCTTCTTGGTTTTTGTTTTCTTTGTGTGTATCCTATGAATACAGATTCGTGTATACCAATTTCCATTAAATAAAAGACACTGAATTGTCAGTAATGAAATATCAAGTTTTAATTAAAGTTATCACTAATGCCCTTTCTTGTGCTTGGAACTTGGATATTGACATACTTAGTGATAGAATAACAGAGAATGTGGTATTTCTTTGCTCCTGCAAATTGCTTTTAATTCTTCATGATTAGGTTGACAATTGCCAGTGTAAGTATTTATAGAGAAAGATATGGAGCTACTACCTACACTGTATCTATAAATACAGCCGTACATACAAAATGGGATTGTGACAGCCATCTTGACTGTAGCATATGTGTGTGTTTTTTTG
The DNA here is from genome assembly GCA_003697995.1 of Taxidea taxus jeffersonii. Lineage (NCBI taxonomy): Eukaryota > Metazoa > Chordata > Mammalia > Carnivora > Mustelidae > Taxidea > Taxidea taxus. The sequence continues at coordinate 39,267 of ML110388.1, read as the reverse complement.
GAAGATGTGAATATAAAAGACCTATATTTATATAAATTGGTTTCTGTATCTTGTGCTGCTTTTTATTTTCAAGGGTGACCCAGAGACACCAGGCAGTTAGTCCCAACAAGTTTCATTTGGTGATTTTCTGAAGATCAGAGCTGTGCTCTCTTGTGTGTGCACGCTCTCTCTCTCTTCAGGAATGTGCTAAAACCTTCACAGCCCGAGGAGGATCATCATAGCAGTTCCCTTTGGGGTATGGGCCTGGAGTTTTCTTGGTACCTCTTTCTTTTTTACTTACTATTAAGACCTATTTTCCTCATGAGTTGGTTAGAGACAAATGAGAAGCAGAAAAGGAGGGAGAATACTGAACGTTATTTGACAAACAGAAGACCTCAACACTCTGAAAGTATAGTAGCCTATGGGGTTTTGTTTTGTTTTGTTTTGTTTTTTTGAACCAGTCATCTTCCTGAGCATCATCCCTGGGTGGCTCAGGATTAAATAATAAACAGTGCCAGTACACTGTTCAAGAGTGATGATCTTCCTAACATTTTTCAGAGTTCAATCCATGGGGGTTGTTGGATGGCAAACTCTTACTTTTATGAACAGCACGGCGTCCCATTCTCCACTCCATAGTGAGCCTTTGGGGCCAGAAGTTTCTAAGATTACCCCTGAAATGCTGCTCTTCTTTGCTGTCTTCTTTTCTTTTCTTTGAAGATTTTCTTTATTTGACAGACAGAGATCACAAGTAGGCAGAGAGGCAGGCAGAGAGAGAGGGGGGAAAGCAGGCTCCCCGCTGAGCAGAGAGCCTGATGCAGGGCTGGATCCCAGGACCCTGAGATTTTGGCCTGAGCTGAAGGCAGAGGCTTAACACACTGAGCCACCCAGGCACTCCTACTGTCTTCCTTTCTTATCACCCAACAAAACTATTTTACCCCCAGTATAATAATTATTCTTCATTTGTATATTCACTTTTTCACTTCCTTTTTATGATTTGAAACATATATTCTGTGGAAAGTATTTCCCCCTCCAGAATGTATTTGCTTACTCTCCAGGTCAATTCAGTAGCTCCCACTGAAAACACGTGATGTGAGGTCTACAGATGTGGGGTGGCTTGCCTCCTTCTTAAGCTGATAGTTCAGTAAAGATTTGTTGGCCTGGGAGCTGCATTCTTTGCATATCGTTGGTTGGATATTGCATAAATTCTTGTTACACAGCACTGCATGGAATTATCCCAATGTGCACATTGGTGTTGAACACAGCAGACCATAAAATTCCATTTCGTTTCTGTTGCATAAACATAGGATCACAAATAGTGTGATTATTTCTGGCAGCCTCAGGCATCTTAGCTAGGAGGAAGATGTGGGAAAATATGAATCCTTAAACGTATTATGAGCTTCCCAGCATGAGCTGACCAAGTGCCTTTGGCATTAGACTTTAAAAGGGTCAAATACAAAAACATCTAATACCATCATCTGCTGAGTTCTTACCGTGTGCAGGGCACTGTTTTCAGTTGCCTCGTCACAGCCAGTCTTCAGCAGTGGGTGTGTTACATTCTCATTCTACAATTGAGGAGGCCCAGAGAGGTCATGAGACTTGGCAAATTGCACAGGAAGAGAAAGGGCTGGGTTTTGAACCCACATGCTTTGAACCCAAAACTTAAAACCACCACCACCGTGGAAATCTTGGTCATGTAGTTAGAAACAACTCTCTTGTCTCACTTTTTCTTGGCTTTCCCTTGCGGATTTTTCGGGTATAACATGCCTCAATATCTCTTGAAACGCAGGCTGTTCCTGAGAGGCAGGCCATCCCTGAGAGCCACGAGTCACTCGGTCGAGATGGGAACTAGGAAAAAGCGATTACCTCCCCTCTACACACTTTGTACTTTACTTTTAGCTGAAGGAGCGAAAAGTCCAGAATGGTGATGCTGGCCGTCTGGAGAGAGGACTGCCAATTATGAAACCCATATGGCCAAGAATTTGTGGTCACAAAAGCAAAATTGTTGGAGTAGAGCGTCTTCTACAATTCTGTGCTTGGGGTCCCAAAAGCAAATATCTGCAGGAAGCCAGGCAGGGATTATTAATATATAAAAGAGGGAAGGTATAAGAGAGTAGAGAATGATGGAGCCTGAATGGGTACGGAAGGGTGCATTCTCTTTTCAAGTTAGAAGAGTAACAGTAATATTAAATTTTAAAAACCTAGTGGCTTTCCAGAATGTTGTTGGGATACAAGTTTGGGTTTGTGAAGGCAGAGGCCTTTTTTTTTTTTCCCCTTTTATGTTCTTAGTAATTGTACAGGGAATCCTGTAGGCACTCATTGAATCTGTTGTGACTAATCTGTAGGCCTCAGTTTCCCCATCTGTAAAATGGCCATGATAACCAATGGCCAGTTCACGGGCTGTTGAGGAGCTCCAATAAGATTCTACACAAAATGCACTTTGCTTATAATGTCTGGTGATGTAAGTGATAACTGAAATGTTGGTTGTTAACAAAGTTTCCACTTACTGATTTAGTTGATTCCTGCCACATCACTCCTTGCTTAATTTGGTAGCAATAGACTTTTGGAAAAGATTATCTGAGATTATCAAAGTATGATTCCCATCGACAGTAGTGACCTCTGCTGCTCTTTGAATCTTATTATTTCTCAACATTTCCTGGGTTTTTCAGACTCTGTATCTCACTAGTAGCAAAAGGACATGATGAGATAATCCAGCAGATTTCCTCCTTGTCTCCTCAGTGATGCCAGTATTTTCTTTCTTCGGCATTCACATCAAACATGTAATCAGTAGATCAGCTAGTTTGAAAATAGTCTCCACTGCAGAAATTCATTCCATTAGATACCTGTGCCATCAAGCCCAGGGAAGTCAAATTTTCTCTCTGCAAGTGAGCCATATGTGGCTTGGGCTGGGGCCTCATCTTTCATTCCTGCACCTGTGTTTTCATGCCTGAATATTTTATGGATGCAGTTATAATTACCTTGCTTTGTGAGAACATTTAGCTTGTTCTACTGGGTGTTTTGATTCTTAGTGGTGGGGGGAATATATCCAAGTTATATATCTTAGTTAGAGTAAAAAATAAGGTGTCAGTCTTAAACACAGCTCTCATCATACTAAGTTCTCGATAAGCATGTATGTAGATGTTTGTGTATGTACTTATGTATATTTATTTTTTTTAAAGATTTTATTTTTTTATTTGACAGAGATAGAGGGAACACAAACAGGGGGAGTGGGAGAGGGAGAAGCAGGCTTCCTGCTGAGCAGGGAACCTGATGTAGGGCTTGATTCCAGGACCCCGGGATCATGACCTGAGCTGAAGGCAGACACCTAACAACTGAGCCACCCAGGCGCCGCTGTATTTACATATTTTTATGTATGAATGAGAATGAGAATCACTGACATTGCATATTCTGATATATGTCAGAATGCCCTCTTAGAGGTGGATGCATAAGGGATTTAGAGTGGACTATATTCTTGTATTTGCCTTACAACTAGAATTTTCCCATACAGTCTTCCTCTGCTTTCTGAAAGTAGGATGTTTCTGTGAAGGTTTTCATAAGCCAAAATGGCATAAAATGAAGGAGTAATTGCCATTAATTTATATGGAAAAATTGGAGGGGGGCATTCCTGGACCCCCAGAATATACTTTTAGGCTTTTTTTTCTTTTTTACTTTAATGAATATATACTGTATTATTTGTTTCAGGAGTGCAGGTCTGTGATTCATCAGTCTTATACAGTTCACAGTGCTCGCCATAGCACATACCCTCCCCAGTGTCTATTCCCCAGCCACCTCATCCCTCTTACCCCGCTGCACTCCAGTGACCCTCAGTTTGTTTCCTGAGATTAAGTGTCTCTTATGGTTTGGTTCCCTCTATGGTTTCATCTTGTTTCATTTTTTTCTTCTCTTCCCTTATGATCTTCTGTCTTTTTTCTCAAATTCCTCCTATCAGAGAGAGCATATGATAATTATCTTTCTCTGGTTGACTTATTTCACTCAGCGTAATACCCTGCATAATATTCCATTGTATTTATGTGCCACATCTTTATCCATTCATCTTTTGATGGACATTTAGGCTTTTCCCATAGTTTGGCTATTGTGGGCATTGCTGCTATAAACATTCGGGTGCACATGCCTCTTTGGATCACTACATTTGTATCTTTAGGGTAAATACCCAGTAGTATGATTGCTGGGTCGTAGGGTAGCTCTATTTTCAACTTTTTGAGGAAACTCCATACTGTTTTCCAGAATGTCAACACCAGCTTGCATTCCCACCAACAGTGTAGGAGGGTTCCCCTTTCTCCGCATCTTCGCCAACACCTGTCATTTCCTGACTTGTTAATTTTTGCCATTCTGACTGTTGTGAGATGGTATCTTTTAGTCTTCTCTGATACCTTATGATACATCTTGTGAACAGATGCAAAGAATAGATCAAGATGAAGCACAAATGCTCATAGACACAATTCAGAGTTGTGGCAGTTTGATTCTGAGAGGCTGACTATAGTTCAGGGAGAGCTTGCTGGGGCCACTCTGGCTGTGTGGGGTGTGTGCTCCCTTAATAATGGCTCTTGCTACAACACAAACTTCAGATGCTATTTTCACTTTTCACCTTTTTTGGTAAAAAGGAGAATCTTCTAATGTTTATCATTTAGGAAAAACAGGTACTAATGTAGGTCTTTTGTAAATGTGACATGGTGGAACATGAACTTGTGAAAAGCAGGGATACATGTAGTAATCTACCATTCACAAATCCAAGTATCTTTTCTGGGCATGTGTGTTTGTATTTTCTAGATATTGTATTGTCCTATTCATCTGCTTTGACAATGGCCCTTGTAACTGTGGCTTAACCAGTATAGTGAATCTGGTCCTCAATGATAGTTTGCACTCAAGCAATTTAGTCCTGATATGATGACACTGTCAGAGACCCAGGCTGCTTCTTTCTTGTTACTCTGCTGTCCATAATGTATCCGGTGATCTCAGGTGGGCACCCCAGCTCTTTTTTTTTTTTTTTTAAGATTTTTATTTATTCATTTGACACACAGAGAGAGATCACAAGTAGGCAGAGAGGCAGGCAGAGAGAGAGGAGGAAGCAGGCTCCCCGCTGAGCAGAGAGCCCGATGAGGGACTTGATCCCAGAACCCTGAGATCATGACCTGAGCCGAAGGCAGAGGCTTAACCCACTGAGCCACCCAGGCGCCCCGGCACCCCAGCTCTTGCCATCATATCTGTCCTCTGGCCACAAAGGTGTGAAAGGGAAGTGGAAAGTATGTCCTCTTCCTTTTAAGTACTTTGAACTGTCTGTTCTGCTCCTATTCTAGTCCTTTTCATTGCAGTTTACTCCCATGGGCACATGTAGCTGCAAGGGAAGCTGAGAAATGTAATGTTCAGTGTGAGTGGCCATTTGTCTGCATAATACTTAGAGGTCCTATTACTAATTTCTTTCAGTTGAGTCGACATAGGCTATATATATGTAATCTTCTCACTGTGGGGAACCTGTTTGTCCTGTTGAATGCCATGTCCCTGGTGCTCAGATCAGTGGCTAACACGTCCCTGATGCATGACATGTGTTACTTGAATGAATGGATAAAATAGAGCCCATTTCATCTTTGCACCCTGAGTGTAGAGTTCCTCATAAATCTTTTGTTGTTCTTCTTCCTATTCTAAGGGTTTACTGAACAACCCCATTCCTCATCCCATGTATGTGCCTTTAGTTGGTTTCAAGATAGCTGCCAAGTGTAGTTCTCCCTGTGTCCCCCCAACCTCTCTCCCACACCCAGCACCCACATTTCTTTTTACTGTTGCACATTTTTGTAAGCTGAGGTCCTTCCCCCATACTTGTCTCTCACCTCCAAGCACATTCCAGTTTTGCTCATTTCTCATTTAAAAGTGTGATCTACAGAATGGAGCACAGCTTCTCAGTTTTGCAAGTAACAGATGGACAGAAAGCACTCTGCTTCATGTGCTTTTGATGGACACCCTCTCTTCTCCAAACTTTTGACTGCAGCTTCTTTCTTTGTGACATCGGAGTGCCCAAGACATGTGTGTGCATATATACCCTCCCACACATGCTGCCCCTCCAAAAATACACATTAAATACATTTCACAGCAAGTAGAAGGGATGAGCTTTCCTTATCCTTCTCTAGACGCTGGAAGAAGGGTTTGAACCTCTGGGTAGCTGCTAATTTCGTCTCCCCCCCCCCCCCCCCGGCTACCCTCATTCTCAATGCCTCCACCTTTTGAAAAAATGTTACATTTTCTATATATTTGCTAGATGTCTCAAATCCAAGGAGGTGCTGTTTATATTAAGATGTATGTCTTAAAATCATATTAATATTTGCCACCCTCACCTAACCCTGGGTTGGATCAGAGCATTGTTCTAAGCATTTAAAATATTTAATAACCCTTTGGAGTAGGGACCCCTTGCATCTTCTCAAGACAGCTTAGACTGAGTGAGGCAAGTAACTTGCCCATATTTCCTTTTCAGAGATTTTAGTCAGTATTAGGAGGTCTGATTGCAGACCTCATGCTCTTGAGTGCAATCATTAAGCTCTACTGTATTCATTTGTGACCTTGATGGTTTCCCATGGCTGTCATCATAGTTTGGTGAACATTAAGAAACTGATAAATGAAAGCCAGAAAACAGTTAAGAGACTTCCTTCACCCTCCTGATGTGCACACGTGAGTGTGCACATATGAGCTTGCACACATATATACACCAGTCAAAACAGAACCGAGCCCAATCTGTTGGAGGTATAGTGATGCCCAGAATGGAGAGCTGTGTGTTGGGAAGGACCGATTTCCATGGCAGCTCTGTGACTCAGAGCATGGTGTTTTGCTTTTCCTTTACATGTCTGCCGCAAAGTGGGGGTAACCACATTTGAGTTCTTTGTAACACTGCAAGGGCTCGGAGTTATATCTCAGAGCCTTGAGTTCTGGAAGTGGAGATCATGTGTTATTTATAGCTGACATGTGAAGAGAATTTCCAGAAGTGATCACCGGGAGGGAATACCTTCCATGATTTTAATTCATAAAAAACCACAACCGTGTAAACACCTCCTGAAAAAAGCCACACTAAGGTATGTTTGATTTAGAAGCAAAACTTGATTCTTGAAGAAGTTCAGAAAAGTGAGGTACACCTAAGAAATCCTTGCTTTTAGCCTCACAGGTACCTTGTGAATCAAGTGGCCAGGCAGCTTAAGGCTTTCTTTTTAGATAATTCTCAGCATGTTCTGAACTAAAATAGGAACCTTCTCTAAAGAGAGTGCATTGTTGCCTCCTGTCATTTAGATGAGATATACAATTTAAAAAAAAAAAAACCGCACTCCAGATATTTCAGTTGCAAAGGACTTTAATTGAAAGTCACAAGTTTTGGAGGACAACTGATCTGTGAAAGGAACTGCATTCATGGGAGTCAGCAAATATGGGATTGACTGTGCCCACCAGATTTGCCTTCCCACCAGTCCCTTTTGATGAAGAGTCCTGAGCCATTCCATTTTTAACCCTTGGCTCAGCATTGTTGCTCGCCGTCCTTTTGAATCCTGAGGGTGCAGACGAAAGGCTTGCCTGCCACATTATCACCTCAGGGACATTCTATCTGTGAACTAAACCCAGAGTCCATGGCCAGATCCAGAGTCAGTAGAAGCCATTTGAAAATACCCTTCTTGTCATGGAGGATTTTAAACGGGTCGTATTTCTATTATTCAGAGCAAATGCTTAAAAATGTAAAAGCAACTCTCAGCTGAAGAAATTTCCCTTTATGGGCTCTCTGTTCTCTTCTTTGAGGCCTGGAAACTTGGAAACATTTTCACAGTTTCCTGCTTATTTTAGGGCAAGAAACATGCAGTCAGAGTGATCACATTTTTAGATTTATACCAGGTGACGGCAAAAGGAGAACATTGTGCTCATCAAACTGCTGGTGCCACTTCCAAGTCCCAGCCCCTGTCTATTTATTAACATCTTTTTGAGTAAAGTCTTGAAATTATCTATTAGGCCCAGTTTTTCACCCTTTCTGACAGATTACCAGTGCTGCCAAGAAGCTTTTAAGCTGTAAATGTAAAGGAAAAACAATCCTGCATTTGATCTTGGTTTTTTTCTCCCCCTTCTGTGAATTTATCTTATAAGAGAATTTTGCCATGAGTACTTTTATTGGAATTTAAAACTATAGTACCACCTTTTCCTTCTGTCTGGACTTAAGGTTTCCCACTGTTCGAAGACTGCATTTGAAGTGATCTGTCTTATCTTAGGAAAGGTTTTAAAAATACTGTTCCTTTTAATCTAAATTTCTTTTCTCTGTAGTTAACCAAATCTGAATGATTCATTTTAACAAAGCTTTAATGTCGTGGGCTTTTTTTTTTTTTTTTTCCATCCTCCTGTGCAGTTTTTCCCTCCTTTCTTTTCCCTTTTCTCCTTTTTCTTTAAAAAAAAAAAATTATCTATTTGCGAGAGAGAGAGAGAGCACACAATCAGGGTGAGGGGCAGCTCTTCAGTGAGCAGGGAGCTCAATCCCAGGATTCTGGGGTCATGACCTAAGCCATAAGCAGAGAGGATCAACAGATGGAACCACCCGGTTGCCTTTTTTGGGGGTTTTAACTTAATTTCCAGATTTACTTGAGTAACCATGTGATATGGGTGTATAAACTTTTTTGTGTGGTCATAAACTTTGAAAACCCCCTTTTTTTTTTTAAGATTTTATTTATTTATTTGTTAGAGAGAGAGAGAGAGAGCGAGCACAGGCAGACAGAGTGGCAGGCAGAGGCAGAGGGAGAAGCAGGCTGCCTGCTGAGCAAGGAGCCTGATGTGGGACTCGATCCCAGGACGCTGGGATCATGACCTGAGCCGAAGGCAGCTGCCTAACCAACTGAGCCACCCAGGTGTCCCTTGAAAACCCGTTTTAAGAGAGTATCTGCCTCATCTTATTCTGAAAATCAGAGACTTTCTAAAATGAAAAGGGATTTCAGAATGCCTCATACATTTCTCTGGTCTTGTATGTAAATTGAAATTTATTATGAATTAAGTTCTATTTTTGGTGCTTTGGGGTTATCTGTAAATACCAGTAGAGAAGGGAAATCGATCCAGTCCTCAGTGCTCTGTGATGAATATAATACAAAGTATGTAAGTGTTCTACTTACTTTAGTGACATTTGTCTGATGCCCCTTCAGAGGGGCTTGGTCCTGAACGCTGTTACTAATTTGTCGTTTGGGCTGTGGTCAGATGAAATATGTGCTGTTCCTCTGTAATTTATACAAAATGGAGTTCCAAATGTGGAATGACGATTTTTATTATCCTGGCCTATTTATCTATAAGAAGAGAACAGGTAGATCTTCTGGAATGAAAAGAAGTATTAGCATTGGTTCACATTTTGACCCAGCTGTTGTTGGTGTCCAGATGATGGCTTTGGGCATGAAAACTTTTATAAGTGGCTTTTATTTCCCTATTCTCTTTGTATGAGTGGAAAGTAAACTCAGACATCAATGATGAGTACTTGAAATGGCCCACTGAAGTTGAGTGTAAATGTGTCCTTTTGGTTAGAACTTGGAGAGATTACTGACGCTGTTGGCACCCCAGAAGCTGGTACAGCTGCAGTGTTCACACCCGCCATTTTGGCAGGTGTTTGGATGCTGGGTAGGTTAGACCGAACTGGTCATCACACTTGCAGTGCATTTGGGAGTAATTTTTACACAAATTAAGGAAACTTTTAACAATAAAACCCTGTTTTCTGATGCAAAGCAGCTCTATATTTACTCATGCTCCAATCACAAAGCTTAGTGGAATAACTTGCTATCAGGTGCTCTAAGCAGATGTCAAACAAACTCCTTACCTCCAATCAGTTTAAGAAGAGGTTGCTTGCAGAACAAAATTGAGTAAATATGTGCAGAGCTCATAAAAAGTTGTAAGTGATTGAACCTAAAGAAAAAGACAAGGCTTAATGAAATTGCAAGGTGAAGACAGACTGCTTAATCTATCGTCATAGTAGAATGCCAGGCAGATATGGAGAAATGGCCTGAGAGTTTCTAAGAGTTTTTTTCTTGGAGGTGTAGGCATGTGAAAGGAGTAAGGCACCACAAAATAATCCATATTCCCATTTCTGAAGTCATGGACTTCTAGTCTTTATTAATAATACATGAAATGGTTTGAGAGATATGTTTAACTTTGTTTTCATGGGGCTGGTAGCAGATCGGCTGGCCAGATGCTGAATGTTGACCTAGCTTTGCAACCTTGAGAGAGATATGTTGAGCTTCATTCAGGGGCCCAGAGAATGCAGACTTTTTATTATTTAGGGAATAATAATTCTCGATTTTTGGAAAGCTAAGTAGAAAACTCTAGAGCTTCTGCACCTGGAGTCCTGAGTGCAGTCTCTCTGAGCTGCTCCCATGACCATAATGCATTTGCTGTGTGTCCACCCATGAGACATGGGGAGGTAAAGCAAAAGAAAATGCTGGAGAGCTTTTGAATTGAATGAAAAGAAGTCTGGACTGGGTTCAAGTCTTTTCTTCATCACCAAATTGTTTTTGAGGTGCTTATGTGACTTAATTCCTCTGTATCTCCTTTAAATTTTAAACAAGTCATTTGGTAAGAAAATAGGAAATAATCATGCAGTTGATGGGTTGTTAGAGCATGCATTGTAAGTGGCACGCATGCATGACTGAAATTTGATTAATGCTGGACTTCAGAACCTCTAATCTCAATACTTTGAGAGTTTTTACTTTTTTTCTAACTTTATCAGTTGCTGGTTTCAGTCCTGATTGTTTCTGCATCTGATTTGGCGTATGCTTATATGTATGTCATGAGATTGTTTCCAGTTTTATTGTGTCAGTAGGATTTTGCATTCTCTTTTCGGGAAAAGACGAAATTTTATTTTGGTTTTTACCGAGTCCTGTGGATTCCATACATGCTCATGAGGTGGTGGTTAAACGATGTGGTCTGACAGACGCAGTTCTACTTGAGGTTGGACAGATTGACTTTTGTGATCCTAACACCAGCTACTGGTACTTCTTCGGCAAGTTAATTGACAGCACTGTGCATTCTAAAAATGGGAAAGAAAAGTCCTATTTCACAAACTTGTGCAGGTCAGAGATGACAATCAATGACGTCTCTGTAGGAGCCATTGTCCTGTGATCTCCCACAGTGCTTCATTCATATGTGACTCTCATCTTTAGGATTCTCTCAAGGGCTTTTCTCATGGGGGCAAAATGATCAAGATGCCAGTGACTTTGGGTACCATAGAATTTGACTTAGTGGTGACTTGACCACTTAAATTTAGCCAGCAACCTCTCCCCACTTCTTGTTCTTTGTCCTTCTTTCTGTCTTTTACAACGATTTTTAAATTGCCCATCTTGGGTGTATATGGTTCTTAAACAGTTTGGCTTCTACTTTGTTGATTTACACTTTTGTTTTTAAAGAAATGTTTGATACGCTATCTAGCACATAAAACCACAGGCTTTTTTTTCTTTGCTGAAAAACTAAGAACATTTTGCATCATGACAAAAATTAGCCATAGCAAAGTTGGCATTGTTCTCTTTACCTGAACGTGTGCTCTAGCATTAGCCCTGGTCCCTGTCTGCCCCTACTGCCATGTAATTCAGAGGCCAAAGGTTCATTGCTCTTTGTCACCCCACCCATGTGCTGTTGTTTTCCAGATAGAACTAAGAAGTGAAGTACCTGTTTCTTTCCTATACCTATTAAATAAGGGAAAACAAAAATTAGGCTAAGATCAGCCAGGATTTCCCGTGACCCTATGGAGTCAAGTAAGTTTAGTTGACTTTGATCCTTTTGATCCTTTGATCCTTTGGCCCCTTGGATCCTTTTCAGTTTATAGACTTTATCTGTGGGCCAAAATGCAGCCTAACAAATATTTATTGCCCACTTTATGCTAAGTACTAGGTATATACTACATACATGTACTTGTTGTACATGTACTACAACATGTACATGTTGGGACATTGGATGTCCCAACCAATAATTGAGATAGATAATGATTATTATCATTATTTCTCTTTTCTTTAGAGATGAAGAAATTGGGGCACCTGGGTATTTCAGCCATTGGGCATCTACCTTTGGCTCAGGTCATGATCCCAGGATCCTGAGATCGGCCCCACATTGGGCTCCCTGCTCGGCAGGAAGCCTGCTTCTCCCTCTCCCACTCCCCCTGCTTGTGTTCCCTCTCTTACTGTCTCTCTCTCTATCAAGTAAGTAAATAAAATTTTTTTAAAAAAGAGAGAGAGATGAAGAAATTAAGATTCAGAGAGATTTGTGAACTAGTCTCAACTAGCACAGCTATTAATTAGAAGAGCTAGACATCACACCCTCCTAGGTAGTTCTCGGTTATTTCTACCCATTTCACCAAATCTGCCCAAATCTTGAAGCAAAGATACAGTCCATTTTTATTATCATTATGTTGAAAATAATCAAGAAAAAATTACTTCTCCCTCCATTAAATATCCTTTTTAATACTGTCTCGGTGTATAGAAAAGGGTGACTTCTTTTCAAAGATTTTATTTATTTATTCAACAGAGAGATCACAAGTAGGCAGAGAGGCAGGCAGAGAGAGAAGGGGGGAAGGAGGCTCCCCCACTGAGCAGAGAGCCCAATGCGGGGCTCGATCCCAGAACCCTGAGATCATGACCTGAGCTGAAGGCAGAGGCTTAACTCACTGAGTCATCCAGGTGCCCTGAAAAGGGTGACTTTTTTATAAGACTTGGAGCAAGCTTTATTCCCAAGTATGAATGATCTAGGAAGTAACTGCAGTCCCCTTCAAGCAGACACTTCAGACTTCCAGAATGTGTTTGCCAGTAGTAAAAAGGGCAGTATCCACAATTGGGAATGTGGAAAGTGGTGTGCATAGACTTTTGTCATGTGGCTGGTAGCAGATCTGTGGCTGGTAACAGATCTGTGGGCAGATCTGTGGGTAGCAACAGCAGAATGTTGACTTTGCTTTGCAATAT
>ML110388.1:0-20827 GCA_003697995.1 Taxidea taxus jeffersonii | reverse complement strand
TATGTTATGTTATGTTATGTTATGTTATGTTATGTTATGTTATGTTAGAGTTATGTTTCCAAATCTGGAGTGATGGTTACTATAGGTACAATGAAGGGCAGAAGGGGTGACTGGTTCTGGAATGGCACAAGTAATCAAGGGAACTGGAGATTGGGTATATTAGAGAAAAGGAGAGAAAGGATGGAGAGAGGTTTGAATACCTCTTAAGAGGAGACTGAGGATACCTGGAGTATTTTATAAAGCACAGAGGGATTTAGCATATGTGTGTAAAGAGCCTTTTTGTTAATTGGGACTGAGAGTTAATGTATTTACCTTTGAGGATGCAGTCATGATACTGTGTTATTTTAGATGCTTTGCCTGCCCTCGAAGAAGCACAGAGTTGATGATCTAATAGCTTGTTACCACTGTTAATGTCTATGATTATCTTTGTCACAGTGGGAATATAGCTGTCAGGGAATGAAAAAGGCATTTCTTCTTCACTTTCAACAACAGAGCTCAACTTGCTAGCACTCCAAAGAAAAAGCAAAGGTACTTAATGAAAAATATAAGCAAAATAATGCCACAGGATTGTAACATGTGGTAGAGTTTCTTGGGTTTAGGTTTTTTTTTTAAATTTTAGATTTTATTTATTTATTGGAGCGGGAGAGAAAGACAGCATGCATACACACACAAAAGGGGAGGGGTAGAGGGACTAGCAAGACTCCCCTCAGGGTGGGGGGGAGCCCAATTTGGGGCTCTAGCCCAGGACCCTGGGATCATGACCTGAGCTAAAGGCAGACCCTTAACCAACTGAGCCCCCCAGTTGCTCCTCATGTGAGCATTTGGCAATGCTCAAATGATCTCACCAGTGGCTTAATTTTTGTCCCCCAAAGATCTCTGTTGTTTAGAGCATGACCTGATAACTTTACAAACAACAACAACAGCAGGTGTGGTACAGCTTTCTGTAATGGAGGAAAAAAATGGGATTAAGTGAGCAAATGGAAAAATAAAAATAATACGGTTTTTCTTATTGATGGAAACAGAATGAGGTTGCTGGCACTCTCTATTTTTTGAGGGAGAATATAAAAAAGAGGATCTGGCACAGGCTGTCTGATTAAGGATAGTAGCATCAGAAATCAGGTATGTGGAGGAGAACCAGGGTCTGACCGTGATAGGGAAGAAATTCAGGTGTGGCTTTGTGTAGCATTTACCATGCGTCCCTAGCCTCACAAGGGCCTTGTATATCTTACCTTTTGCACAGCTCACCCTTCCTGGGAACCAACAGTGTCCTAATTTTACACATGAGGAATTTATGACAGGGAGAGTTTAAGGAGCCAAGTTTCCACAGCTGGTAAATGGCAGCTCAGGCAGTGAAACCGGGACATTTCTAAGCCTTTGGTTTTTAATGACTGCCTTGAATATCTCAACTCATCTGGTTAAACCTTGCAAAGGTGGTGCAGGACCCTGCCTCTAGGGATTCCCTGAATGGCTTTGCAAGGTCACTAAAATAAAGTCTTTAGTTACTTCGCTTGGATTGCAAAGTTCTTTCTGGACCAGCTCCTGCGGATAGTTTCCATACCTGCTCTGAATTGTTCTGTCCTTCCCAACATTCATTTTTTTCCTCACCTCTCTACCACCCCAGCGTCTGCCATCTCGATACTTGTTGTGCCCATGTGAGTTTGCTTATATCTCTGTTCTGGAAATTATGCCTCCCATGGTGTTTTCCCATGCAGGAGCTTTGGGGAGTATCAGTCTTGCAGAAATTGTATCTTGGTTTTTTTGTCTTCACATAGTAGATATTCTGTGAAGTTGATGCTTAAAAAAGAGGAAATGGTAGGTTTGAGTGGATGAGTAATTCTTGGTGTTTCTTGTCAGACTGAAGCCTCAAGAAGAACTTTAAGACTAGCAATCATACCTTAAATGAGTTTTATTAATATTAAAGAAAAATCATTGAGGGGTGCCTGGGTGGCTCAGTTGGTTAAGCGTCCAACACTTGATTTCGGCTCAGGTCATGAACTCAGGGTCCTGGGATCGGGCTCAGCACGGAGTCTGCTTGTCTTCTCCTTCTGCTCTTCCCCTACACTTGGTTATCTCCTCCCCCCCCACCCACCCCCCCCCATGAAATTAAAATCTTAAAAAAAAATCATTGACTAAGAGTTTGTTTGCTATGGTTGTGTTTGGGACAGGTTGCATTTGCTTTCTTGAGCATCTGGTGGTTGGACAAAAAAGTCTTCATTCACCTGGGAAATCTTGTCATACCCGAAATGGCTGATTCAGCCCTCATAATTCACTGTATTTGTGCTGCCCCAGGAAATGTGAAATTGGGTATTTTTAGAACCTTAGGTTTAGATTATTAATATAAGGTCTCAAAACTGGAAAAAGAGCTCAGGTGCTACATGGCATGCTACATTCAAAAACATTTTCAGGTTGAAAAGTAGAATGTCCTGGGATGAATCAGGTAGGTTTGCAATAATCCTTTGTCCTGTGGTGTGAACAAATACACCCTGTGGAGATGAACCCAGGAGTCTCCAAGCCATGCCATCTTTCCCTTCTAGCTCACTGTCCACGCAGAACTTGCATGGCAGGAAGTTGGAACTGGGTAAAAAATCATTTTCTTTTGTAGCGCAAGAGGCCGTGGATTGTTCCATAGTTCTTAAAGGCAGTAATTGTTGTCAAATGTGATAATGCATACCATGTGGAATTTAGGAATGCTTCAGTCTTTTTTAGCCTGTTATGATCTTATCTTTTCTGTTGGAAAAGAGTCTTCTCCTCTCCCCTTTAAGCTCTTTCCCCTAGTTACTAGAATCTGAAGTGACCATCAGTTCCAGTCTGGGCTGTCTGGTGTTTCCTACGGGGCCTTGTCTCTAATGATTTAGGAAATGTTCTTATTGGGGCAGGTAGCTCCTCCAGCTGTGGCTTTTAGTGTTCTTGGCTTCCTAATAATTCTGTCTTTTCAAAATTTGCTTACCGTATGTGTTTCTTTAACCTATTTAGACTCCACCTCTGTGCTCTTTTGGAAATCTCTCCTTCCATTTAGTATTTTAGATATCACATCAAAGTTGTGCATTTTCCTCAGGCAGCCTTTTCAGAAACATTCTTCATCTTTGTATAGTGGTGGGAATTCTTCACATGTTTAGTCTGGATCATTCAGCAAAGGGATGCATCCCGATAGGCCCTCTTGGTCTTCCCAAGAGCAGAGAACTCACCGAATTTCCCTGTGCCTTTTGCATGCCCATTTCGTTGACCAGCTCTCAGGCTGGCGAGAGAAAGTGCTTGTGGGGGAATGAATGGGCAAGGTTGTCTTATAGCAACAGATTACTAAGGCCTGGTTTTTACTCAGTGCGGAGAGCATGTGCTCTCCTGCTGAGAGAGTGGTGTTCATGAAGTCCTCCTTGTCTGATTGGTATTAAGGAATGAACTCAAACCAAAATAAAGATGGTAGAATCAAAATCCCATGGTTCCTTAGACCTCAGAAGTGGAGGCAGGTCAGGCTCAGCAGCCTTGGGAAGGACTGCAACCCCAGGGCCCCAGGAAACCATTGACCTCAGGGGGCCATCTTGGCATCTGGCTTGTCAGCCAAGATTGTCAAGTTTCTGTGGGCAGTTTTGCTTTGAGCAATGAAGGGGAATTCTTCAGCAGTTTGTGATCTGGGAGTGACAAGCCATCATTTTAACCACATCAAGGCTCTAAATGATAAAAGGGTCGAAACATTGTCATTCATTAAGTTCCTTTAACTGTTGGAATTTCTCTAAGGATCCAGATGGAGGCCCTTTCTCTTCTCACTCTTCGCTCTGTCTCCCCAGGCAAGTTTATAATGGCTTAAATTACCATTTATTCCAAGAGCACTCTCAAATTGATATTTCTGGCTGAGATCTCCTCTTTGATCTTAAGACCTGTATCGCCTACTTCGTCCTCAGGACACCTTAAAGCTTGGTATTTGCCCCTCTTTTGCTTCTTTACCTCCAGTCTACTGCCTTCCAGTCCTTCCTGTTCCAAGGAATGGCAGAATCATTAGTCCATTCACATTAACCTCAAACCTGGCTTCCTTTCTCTCTCTGTCTTCATTAACCATTAGCCAGTGTATGTCAGTTTTAACCCCTGGATGTCTCTGGAATCCGTTTTCCTCATTGCTAGCACTCTATAATAGAATTTCTGGCCTGAATGACTGACTGTAGAAGCCTTTGGACATCTTTCCAGGTTTGCTTTCTTGTAACCCCACTGTGTTTTGCACAGAAATCTGGAGCATCCTTTAAAATGGAAATGTGACCATATTACCTTCATGTTGACTGCCTTTTGGTGGCTTTCCATTAGTCTGAGGATAGCTTCCAGGATCCAGCAAGGGATTTTCTTTCTTTCTTTTTTTTTTTTTTTCTTTTTAAGATTATTTATTTATGGGGGGAGGGTGTGCAGCGGCAGAGGAAGAGAGAGAATCTCAAGCAGACTCCCCACTGAGCACAGAGCCTAACTCGGGGCTCAATTCAAGGATCCTAAAATCGTGACCTGAGCCAAAATCAAGAGTTAGATGCTCAGCTAACTGAGCCACCCGGCCACCCCCAGCAAGGCTTTTCTTCATGATCTCCCCCGCCTACCTCCTGTGGCCCACGTCAAGTCCACAGTTAGCCTGCAGGCCTCACACCTACAGCTCAGTGTCCTTGAAACTCCTTCATCACCCCCATGTCCAGTTTTGCCTTTCCACTGTGGCTGGCTAAACTCTAACTCCTGCATCAAGACTCAGTTAACATCACCACCCCCAGGTAGGTCAGAGCCTTACTCCTTCTTCCCACACCCTGTACCACCTTTATTCTGACTGTTAAGGATTACTTGTGAGGGGTATGAGAGAGAGAGAGAGAGAGAGAGAGAGAAAGGAGGTGCTGGCATAGGCATGCCAGTGAAAGGAATGGTTAGAAAAGGAATTGAGGGTACACCTTGCTGGTGTTAACTTTGTGCTTTCGTATTTAATACTTTGGCATGGTCTGAGAAGGCTACCTACTGTATGATTCCATCTATGTGACATTCTGGAAAAGGCAAAACTATGGAGACAGTTAAAATTACAGTATAGCTCAGGGCACCTGGGTGGCTCAGTCTGTTAAGTGTCTAAATGTTGATTTTGGCTCAGGCCATGATCTCAGGGTCATGAGATCAAGCCCCACATGGGGCTCCATGCTGAGCCTGGAACCTACTTAAGATTCTTTGTTTCCCTCTGCCCTTACCTGCTATATGCTTGCTCACTCTCTCTCGCTCGCTCTCTCTCCCAGGTAAATAAATAAATAAATCTTTAAAAATATTATAGTATTGATCATGGGTCACCAGGGGCTGACAGGTGGAGGAAGGGGTGAATGGCAGCCCACAGAGGATTTTTAGGGCAATGAAGATACTCTCTGTAATTCTACAGTGATGCGTACTTGCTGTTATACCTTTGTCCAAACCTATAAACTATTCGACACCAAGTGTGAACCCTCAGGTAAAGACTGGACTTCGGGGTATAATGATGAGTCAGTGTAGGTTGGTGCATCAGTTGTAACAAGTGTGCCCTTCTGGAATAGGATGTTGAGAATGGGAGAGCCTATGCATGTGTGGGGACAAGGGATATATAGGAAATCTCTTTAACCTCCTCCCAGTTTTGCTGTGAACCTAAAATTCCTCTAAAACCCAAACCCACTGAAGAACCCATATATCCATGCTTCTGTAGGAAGGGGAACATTTCTGGATGCCAGGCAGCATGTTTGAAGGTTTACCTAAGGGCTCCTTATAAATTAATGTTGGATATTGCAGTGGCAATTAAGCAGTGTAATAAACGTGATTGTTGTGGTGGTTCTGTGGGGGAGGGGAGATTCTGCTTACAGGCTGGGTGCCTTCCTGCTGCTCTTCTAAGTAACATAATTTCTAGCCCCAAGGCTCACTGCTGAACTTTCTCCTCCAATGTGGAAGGACTGTGGAGATGAACCTTATACCCTTTTAACTTAACAGCACTCAACCACACTGAGGGAGAGGGGAAAAGAAACAAAGACATGCATTTAAATACTGCCTGCATGAAGTTCCGCTGGTCTCCCAGATGCTGCAGCCTCTTCCTATGGTGACTTACTGCATATGATCCAGAAGTTCAAGATAGGTCTGTTTCCTGCCCAAGGTCAAGTTGTAAGCCAACTACTGTGTTGAGTGCTTCCCAGACAGAGAGATGGGTTGGAATGCTGGGTGGAGACAGGCTGACTGGCCTTTCAGTTGTCTCCCTAAAGGATTTTGGAGGGTAATTTTGATAGTATTTTACTTGGTTTCACTTTTTGTGCTGACTTTAGCACCTAAATCCCATCCATGCTAACTTCCCACCCCCCACCAAATGTTCTGGTCCACTGCCCAGATGTGAATGCATGCAGAGTTCCCTGCTGAACTTCCCTTGTTTGAGGTTCATTGTATATGTTCTGTAATGATGATGTGTGGAGCAGAGCATCAGTGGTCAGTTTGCACGTGTTTGTTACAGTGTGGAGAGGCTGGTCAGGCAAGGGTGTTGAATTACAGGATCCCTGGCTCTTAGGGCTGGTAAAGCTATAAATACCATATGTTCCCATCACCCCGATGGACTGTATATGATAAAATGATAGATAAAGGCAAGGTTGGCTTGTAGAGCTTTTCTATTTAATGAAGTAAGCGATAGGGACCTTCAGAGATTCATGGGGGAGACGTTTCTTATAACCCTGAAAAATGGCACACGTTGCTCAGGCAAGATTGGAGAGGGGAGACTGGACTCAAGAGAAGCAAGGGGGAGAATTTAAGATGATTTTTCAGATACTGACACTCACAAGATACTTCCCTTTATCCTTTACGAAATCCCAAACTACATCCATTACTTTTTCTTGAGCTAGGTGATAGCAGTGATTCACTGGAAATATTTTGCCTTGAAATTATG
Organism: Taxidea taxus jeffersonii; assembly: GCA_003697995.1. Taxonomy (NCBI): domain Eukaryota; kingdom Metazoa; phylum Chordata; class Mammalia; order Carnivora; family Mustelidae; genus Taxidea; species Taxidea taxus. Next base: position 13,947 of record ML110388.1, on the reverse strand, counting down.
GGAATTCTGCAGCATAAAGTAGAAAGATGAAGAGATGTACGGAGGACAACATCTCAATGAGATGTTGAGCAGAAGACTTAACAAATCAGGTGGGAGAGGGAATGCTCAAAGAGAAATCAATTCAAGTACAAGGGGATGCAGGCATCAGAGTTTGATTGAACAACACCAAGATATCCTGAGAAACTTCCCTAATAATAGTCTAATCGAATCAGCTTGTGATGCACTGTTAGAATTACAGCACTATTTCAGTCTAATGACCATGCATACTGGCATCACCCAGCAATTAATCTAACATTAACCCCCATTTTAGTTCTTGGATATAAGCTGTGGTTTCGGCTGAAAACATGATGCATAAGAATTACTGACTGTTCTGGGCCTGTGTATATATGTCATATCGTTGAATTTTATTATTATTTTCCTACTTCAGTCTTTTTCAGACCTTTCTCTGTGAGACCCAAGTCTTTATTATTTGTGACCCGATAGATATTAGATGTTTTTAAACTGGGAGATGTTAATGACCATTTTTTTATGAGAAGTAAATGTTGTATAAATTGAATTTTAATGCTTTTATTGTCCCAGAGGAAGATTAAAACCATTAGCTAATGATGATGCTAATGTTCAGATTGTTTTTAATTTTAAAATAATATTTATAACCTGCAATACTAGGCTGTCTCACTTTGGACTTAGGAAAAATTTATAAACATCTACATAAATGTATGTGAATTAGGCAATAGGAATAAAATGGCTTAAAAGTACAACTATGGCTTAAGTCTATTTATATGTATTTTCGGAACTTGAGCGGTATAGGTATCTAGCTAGAAATCTGCCTGCTCGGTTGTAACTGAATGTCAAATTCCACACAGTTAGTTACCCATTACTAAAAATAGCCTTGTCTTAAATTTACTTTTGCAGGGAATGTGCTTAGTGATTATCATATTGGGTTACTCTGGGGAGTTAAAGATTTATATTATGTTTTAGTTCCAATGAAATCCTAGCACTCACAGGCTCACGCGTATCTATATGTATATGCAAACGTACTTGAGAAGCTCTTTAACAATAGATGATTTTAATATTGTCTGAAATAAAATAAAAATGCTTGGTTTCATATCACCGTGGAGTGTCACGGGATCCTTATTTACTTCTTCAGTCCCCAAGTAGGTAACATAATATAATATGTTACGCTCATTAAAGAACAGAATTTTAATTTCAGAGATTGTTGCCATGTTCATTATTCCTGGGGAAAGAAATAGATAGTCACCCCTTTGTTTAACCTGGAGATGAAAGAGCGTGTGAACTAATGAAATGTATTTATTAAAAATGGAATTTTCTGTGTTAGATTGTCTTGTATGTCTTTATTTTCAAATGACATGGGATTCCCATCCTCCAAACAGTGCCATGAGGAATTATTTTTAATTTTTGTCCCATTAATTATTTACATTGCATATATCACCATAACATTCAGCGCGCACACACACACACGCATGCACGCACGCTTACTGCATACTCACACATTTGTTTTATAGGGAAGGAGAGTAATAGAAGAAGGTACTGTTACTGATACAACTATTCCAGCTGTGTGCACAATCATTTCAGAGTTGTCTTATTTCAACTTTTGGTCGGACTTTCTGTGTATCGTTGCCCCTCTGCCCTGCTCTTCATTGTAAAAATATTTAACGAGGATTGAGTAGGTCACAATCTAGTAAGTTTAGAGAGATCTGGAAAGACTGTTCACTTACCAATTTCTGTTTTAAAAATCATCTCAACATTCAACTCCGTAGATGTATCAGACACTTGAATGAATGTAGGGAACCTGAAAGCCAATAACCAAAGGGCAAAAAAACATTGTTACTGGTACATTAAAGTGAGAAATATACTAAAACTTCTATGTCTGTATGGTGAGATTTTTACTGGTCAGCGGTGATAGAGTACAGTGGCCTGTCTTTCTTTTCAGAACCATTGCAGGATGTAGTGACTTTTTAAAAAAGATTTTATCTATCTATTGATCTATCGATCGATCTATTTATTTGAGAGAAAAAGAGAATGGGTGAGCTGGAGGAGGGCAGAGGGAGACAGAGGATCTAAGGCAGACTCCCCTCTGAGCTTGGAGCCCAACATGGGGCTCCATCCCACAACCCTGAGATCATGACCTGAGCCAAAATCCTGAGTGGGATGCTTACCCGACTGAGCACCTAGGCACCCCTGTTGTGACATTTCTGATTGGACTGGTTATGTGACATTCAGGAGGGATTTTTAGTCATTGGTGATTTAACCATCTCTCTTTGTCCTGGAATCCTACCTCAGTGTGCTTCTTACTCCGTTTAAACATTATTGAAATTGCTCTGTGTCCATACCCATCTCTCTGATTTGCTTCTTTTATTCTGTTGACTGGTTTAAGGTATATAGGAAGTTGGGTCGAGAACTTGCTAGCATCCCACATTAGTATTAACTTGAACTCTCTCTCCCTCATGTCACTAAATCACTACAAAAAGAAACTTGTACTCTGATGCATGTTGCTTGTCTATAAATATCACCTGAAACAGAACAAATAAAGCCGTGTATGTTTAACTGGGAAGAGCTGAGAATTAATGCTAAATTAAAATATTTTCACACAGATTAGTGTAGTCATATTCACAAACAGTCAGTCTCTGATGCCATCTCTTTACTGTGAACACTGAATAATAATTATTTTATGAAGGTAGTGCATTGTAAATATTTATAAACAGAAATGTAAAACAGTGAGACCACAGTGAATAAATTATTTTAAAATATTTTAAAATCCAGTTTTTATATGCTTTTTAGTAAAAATTATTCATGATGATCAATATTTCTTTCTCACTTGCCATCTGCTCTGCTTCTTTGGCTGTGCAGTTCTAGGTGAATGGTGCATTGTGGTGTATAATGCTCTCCACAGATTTATTGACTTGGATGCAGCATTTTTACGGAGAGTGTGCAAACATGTGATCACTGAACATAGGTCTTCTGGTATAGGTAATTGCCAATTCTTTCCTATCCCTGAGAACAGTTAGTGATCACTGAACATAGGTCTTCTGGTATAGGTAATTGCCAATTCTTTCCTATCCCTGAGAACAGTTAGGTAATCATTAGGCTTGCAACAGGATGCCTTGTCTTCTCTCTTCACATAGGTGTCAGTGGCTTCTCTATGGGGAGGTGGAAGAAGTTCATTCCACGGATTCCTGGAGTGACTGGTCAAAAGTATTTTATTTTGTCTTTTGCAAGCAAATTTGTATTTTCCTTTTGCATCTGTATGAAGATCCCTATTTTCGTGCAATTCCATTTTAATTGACTTCTCAGCAGTAAGTTTTGCACTATTGAGTCAGCCCACCTGCAGACCTTAGGTAGGGTCTTTGGGGTGAAACAATGGCACTTGAGTGGTTTGGCCACCCATCTCTTAATCTGAAAGCAGATGTCTGCAGCCAGTTAATAATCTGTGACTCTTATACTTCCCTTTTCGTATCTGGCTTGGAGGATTTGCCTTAATGAAGCTTATGTGTTTTGTTGGTTTGTTGGATACCTATTCCATTACCCCAAGCAAACCATTGTAGACCTAATTATTAATTAATTAGTTAATTAATTTCTGCATGTTGGTGGGCTGGTTTTAACTGTTCAAGGAATTCTCTTGGCTCAGTTGAAATAATAGCAATTTAGTGATATTGCTTGCATTTGAGGACAGATGAGGGTCAAGGGTTGTTAATCCTGCCTCTCCTGTGAAGCCATCCTTGCTTCTCCTAGTTTAAATCGATCACCCTGTTTTGTATGCTTCTGTAATTATGGGTTTTTCCTTTGTTGTGTTCTTTATGAGTCTGCCTTGCTTAACTTCTTTATGATTGACTCTCTACTGGATGGCAAAGCCTTCTGAGACAGGAATGGAGTCTTACTCATCTTTGCTTCACTTTGCAGAACACAGAATATGCACTTGATAATTACTTGTTAAACTGGAGATAGTCAGATTTTCTAGACTAACTCTCTCTGAACCCTCCTTGTATCTGTCAAGGTTTATTGGGCAGCAAGAAGGGAAATCTGCATAAATTTGCTTTAGGCAAAGGCAGGAATTTGTTGGAGACTATAGTTGTGTCTCTTGGACCCAAGAAACAGATGTCTTTTTTCCCCCTGAGCCACTGGGGCCCAGAATGATCTTGCCTTTCATTATGCTTTTAAAGAGTTATCCATCCCCTTCATTTCGCACATGCTTAGGCTGAACCCTGCCCCTGCTCCCCAACTTCTTGCATTCTCCTTGTCCTTGTCTTCTACGCTACAGGCTTCATTCCTACTGAGCCCTGGGCCCAGACTGCCCTTCCCCCTCCCTTTATGTATCCGTCAGGGCTCAGCTAAAATGTCACCTGCTCCAGAGGACCTGTATTGCGAGGAGCCCCCCTAAAAGTTTTACTTCACATTCAGTCATTTTATAGTCTTTTCCTTTGGTGCATTTGAGTATGTTTGTGCTTTTTTGCTTCTTTATTGCCCTTCTCACCCCCTGGAATGCCGCCTCTGCCTAGTCCACCCTGGATCCCAGTGCTTGGGGTATCCAGTAGGAGCCCCATAAATGCCTCTTTAACATGCAGTCATTGGGCTGCCCGTAGATCTCCCTGAGATGCAACAGAGCCACTTTGCCAACAACTAAAACCGAACACCGCGTGAGGCCATCTGTATCAGGGAGATAAATTCCCTGTTTGTGTAGTCAGCTGCCCTGCCATGAACAGAGCACTCCATAATGTGCATAATATAATCATTTAGCTTTTGAGGTTGTTTTTCTGCATCATTTGATCAAGTCATAAACTTAAGTTATGAAGTCAACTCTCGAGATTGAGTCTAAGTAAGACAGATCAATGGGATCTGTCTCAGGAACCAGAAAGTTAATAGACTCTGCTTGACAGCCGTTGTTTTTGCTTCCCAGATACGGGACTAATTGTCCAGCTGTGACAGAGGTGTTTGCCTTTTGTTTCTGTTTCTTGATGAGCAAGCTAAGAGCTTTCCTCCCCTCCATTCTGGATTAGAGGACAAGATGGTTTTTGGCCTGCTAATTATGGTATTAAGAAATCACAGCTTCACTGTGGGACTTGGGAGGTATGGCTCATCTCTTGTTCCAACTAGTGTTTTCTCTATTCAGGTACCCAGCTTCTAAAATTCCTGTGAGGAATTTAAAGAGCCACCAGTGGTGGGGGTAAAACCTTGCACGCCTGGAGGACTATGTAGAAGCTCCTGCTCTTTTGCTACTCATCTGTGTGATCTTGGACAAGTTATGTAATCCATTAGCCTCTGTTTTTCATTTGTAAAATAGGCATAATAGTATTATTGCTTGAGCAGGAATCCAAGAAGGATTCATTAAGGTGCTCTGTGTTCTTAGGGCGCCTGGCTGGTGTAGTAATCTCAAGGTTGTGAGTTCAAGCCCCACGTTGCGTGTAGAGCCTACTTTTAAAAAGTTGGGGGGGGCGGTGCGCCTAGGAGGCCCAGTTGTTAAACGTCTGCCTTCGGCTCAGGTCATGATCCCAGGGTCCTGGTCAAGCCCCACATTGGGCTCCTTGCTCAGCGGGGAGCCTGCTTCTCCCCCCCACCCACTCCCCCTGCTTGTGTTCCCTCTCCTGCTGTCTCTCTCTCTGTCAAATAAATATATAAAATCTTAAAAAAAAAAAAAGATGCTGTGTGTTCTCAACACAAAGACAGTGAAGTGTTTTATAAATTTGGTCATTACCATCCTCACCTTCATGCCCCCAGGAGACCTTTAAAATGTGCTACAGATGAGGCACCTGGGTGGCTCAGTGAGTTAATTCTCTGCCTTCAGCTCAGTTCATGATCTCAGGGTCCTGGGATCGAGCCCTGCATCGGGATATCTGCTCAGTGGGGAGTCTGCTTCCCCCTCTCTCTCTGCCTGCCTCTGCCTACTTGTGATCTTCCTATCAAATAAATAAATAAAATCTTAAAATAAAATGTGCCACAAATGTTACCTGGAGGGAGGCCAGGAAGGAGGAAATGTGGTTCGTCTAGGCACAAACAGTATTTTGAGTGAGAGAAACATCTGTAAACATGGATTCCTGTATTATTTATCTGCTTTGAATTGAGCTTTCCTTATTGTTTCCAAATGACATATTCAGGAGTCGAGTGTGGGGACAGGGATGTGTATGGTTTTTCCCTCAGTAGTGGTGATACCTTATGGCTTAGGTGCAAATGGACATCTTAAAATTCTACAATTGACCTGACAAAGCACAGTACCAAAAAAAAACCCTTTACTTCACTTTGTTGCCCACCTCAGACTGTGTTCTGTTTTCTCAGGGAAAATGCGGTTTAACGCTTTGCTTCAGCCCTGAAATAATAAAGTTTAAACAAATTGTTCTTCAAGGGTTGGACACACTTGCCTTGAAGTCCTGTTCTGTTTGATTGTCATGCTACTTTAAAAATAAAAATGGAATGGGAAAAATCCAGCCTTGTTAAAAAAAATCATAAGGTTCCTCTGGATCTACATTCCTTAATTTCAACAATGGCGTCAAGAGTGAAGCTGCTCTCCTTAGACCAGTTATTTTCACAAGGCTCTCAGCTCGTGGGCCCACCGATAAGCTTCTTTCCACCCTATAGACCAGTTGTTTTCGAAGTGTGGTCTCTGGACCAGCAGCATCAGCATTGCCTGGGATCATCTAAGAAGCACACACCCTAGATCCCACTCCAAGGTTTCCAAGTTAGAAACTGTGAGGCAGGTGCAGCGACCTTTCTCAAGCCCTTTTGGTGTTGCTTACTCGGAGTGTCTGAGAAGCTCTCCGTGAGCTTGTGCTTTGAAGTTCTCCGCAATCCGCACCCTTCCTTGTAATCATGCATTCGGCTCAGCTCTCTGAGTTAAACCACCTTCCGGGTACCTACAGGCATTTTTGTCTGGGGATTGGTATGGATTTTAGAGTTGGTGTGTCTGTGTGTTGATTTAGGTTCTGACTCAAAGAGATATGACACCTTAAGCTTTTAAGTCCCCGAAGTGCCTCTAAATCTGAGGGAGAAATACACAGTGATATGTATTGAAGAGGGATATGTCTTGAAGAGTATGTTTACCATTGTGGAAGACTGTTGGCAGCTGTGTTGACTCTCAAGACAAGATCAAGGATAACAGACTACCTAAAAGGAATGTATTAATTTTATTCCTTAGGACCTAAGGGAATCAACTCTTCCTATATACACCAGAAAACTGGGGTTTAGAATCAGGTTTACCTCATTGTAGAATCTCAGCTTTGCTCCTGAAGCTGTTCGGTTTTGAGTAAACATCTTCAGCCTCTCTGAACACAGCTTTCCTCATCTGTGAAATGGGTCTAATTCATCCCATCTCAAAGAGAAATGGTGAGGGTTAAGTGATATGTACACAGGAAATGTCTCCTTAGGTTCCAGGTACATTTGCAATCAAGTGCATCTGGCTTTTCTGAAGAATGAAAACACACTTTCAAAAGTATGGTCAAAACTGGTGAACTTATATATTGATTAATCAATAAGCCATATGTTTATTAATTTATACATTAATCTGTTAATGTGCATAGTGTAAATCCAATATGACTCACACTTTCAGTTCGTGGTTTTTGAGGGCTTAATATGTGTCAGGAACTCTTCTAGAGACTGGGACAACACAGAACTATTCAGACTGTTCCTCGTGTTATGGCACTCATCTTCTAATTTGGAGATGAAGAGAAGAGACAAGAAGCAAGCATATGAACAGATAGATTTTGTGATTTTACTTGTACTTTCAAATGGCATCCTAGACAGTACTTTGGTCACAGTACAGTGGCTCCTTGAATGCCCCCAGGGAACGTGTAAATAGCTGGAAAGCAAACTTTATTAGTATAAATGGAATTGCAACTATCACATGGAATGTGCTTCAGGAAGTGTAGACCACAATGGTTAACATGTTATCTTTTCAGGAATATAAAACTAAGTTGATGGGACAGAGAGAACCATTTTATCCTATAATCACTGAAGTGGTTTGGAGATTCTCCCAAAGATATTGGCAGGACAGCTTTATAACATGACTTCGAGACGATAAAATTAATCAGTAATCTACACTGAGGTATAAAATGGTGAATGAGGTGGGAAGCATCATGGGGAAGATCCCTTTTGTACGTTCCAGGAGTTTCTTGAGTGGTTCTCCCCACAGTGTCCATTCCTGGTCCGTATTACCATGTGTCTTTATTTATTGTGGGGTTACGCTGACCAGCCATCTGCACTGCCTCTGTCATAGCAAAATGTTAGTTGGAGATCAAAACCCCGTATCCAACGTTGTTGAGTTCCAAATTGCTAAACTGCCCTTCACTGCAAGGAAAGCAGTACGACCTGCTCTGTGTTTCTCCAGGCGCCTATAAAGCCAATAATTCTCCATTCATGTGAATCTCCTCTTTTCTTTATTGCCTCAGCCCCCGTTCCCCAGTCTTTATTATAGTTCCTTTGTCCGTCCTTGTTGTGTCATGGCTTTACATGCGAGGCTCAGCCTGAGCCTGATGCTTTGTTCTCACTGCTTTTTTAAAGCTTTTTGATGAGTCGCTGGGTAGTTCCAGCCCACGCTGTTGTCATCTGATCACCAACCATCTCACTGACCTAGAATTTTAGAAGAAAATGTAGTCTAGATTAGGTGTGTTTGAATTTTTCAGACTTAAAAAAAAAAAAAGAGATCCAGCTAAAATGAAATAATAGTGCCTTTAGTAAAGAATCTGGGATAAATAGGATGCGAAGTTAAAGCTTTTACGAGGGACCCATATTCCTGAGTAAAAATGTACAAGTTGTTTGTAATTGGGTTCCCTGTAAGAAAAAAAATAGAGATTTGGGTATGCTCAGTCATCTCATGGGCCTACTGTGTATTCAGTGTGGTGTAATAATAATGCTCATGGTATTAATAGCTGAATAGGTAGTATCCTCACTCTTTGCAAGACACCATTTTAAGCACTCTGCTTCCTTCTAGTGCTATGAGATACATACCGTTATTATCCCATTTTACAAACAAGGAAAATGAAGTGCAGAGAGTTTAGGAGACTTGTCCGGGGTCTCTTCTGCACCAAGTGGTGGTCTGGCTCTAAAATTCCTGGTCTTTATCACTAGGCTGTGCACGTCTTCTTTCCTTATTGAACTTCTCATCTAGTGAAGCCGGACCCATACAATTGTATTTCAGGGCTCGCAAAGCAAACCTTTCCCATAGCAAGAAGCTAGTCTATTCTAACTCTGTCTGTGTGTGACCACGGAATCTGAGTTAATGGAGTTCAAAGGAATGAGATTTAACCCTAGGTACCATGCCTCTGCACCTGACATGTGACTTGCGTGTCAACAAGGTCTTCTGTATTGACTGACACATGTGATATTTGGTTATGGAGTTTAACTTGAGAAGCAGCTTGCATGCTTAACTACCTGCTGGTGAAATTTTCAATGCCATGGAATGTGTCAGAGCCAGTGGAGCATTGCAAGTTAATTACTTGTGTGCACAGCCGGCAGTGCTGCAAACAGGCAGCCCCCAGCAATCGGAAGATGAGACATTACTTGAGACACCTGAAACTGGGCTGTTAATGAGTCATCTTGATGAGTAGGGGATGGGGAATGTCAAGAGGGCCACGAATGGCCTTGTTCTGATGGCATGTTTACCCTGTGAACCAAACCATTGTTTTAAATAGGTGCACTGATGAGAGGTTGACTTCTGGTGGTACCAGTGGTGTTACTGGCCTGGGATTCAGCATTGATAAGTCCACATCAATTTCATATGAACAACGTGTGTGAAGATGATTAGAGCCACTGGGTTAGTTCCCATTCGTTTGTTAGTTTGTTTTTCAGTTTTTCATTCAAGGAGGATTTCCTGGGTGCCTGTCGTGTGCCAGATACTTCTACTGTTCTCAATGGGAACAACAGGGAGCAAAATGGACAGGTGGCTTTACAGTTTCTATATAAGATTCAGCCGCTCCAGTGTGGGCGGAAGTTGGAGCCAACAGGATTTGCCTTGCAGCAACATTGGTATAGCAAGCACTTTGCCTTTACTTAGCTTGTATGTTTATTTACATGATGACGGGGAAGTCCACAGCCAATGTTCTCTCCTAGCTATTTCTTGGAGATGCCATGAAACATTTTCTTGGCTCTGGTGGGAAGTAGTCACAAACACCAGAGGCCCCAAATCTTCTCAAGTGAATGAATGAAACTAAGAGCAGTGGTACCAGAGGAGAACAACGTAGTTTCCCAAAGCTTCTAACAAAGTCGACTGACCTAGAATGGGGGACAAAGCAGGGATTCCTTGAATACATAATTCAGATGTCATCCTGAGCCTAGGCCTGACCTAGGTCATTATTAGACTAGGCACAAGGCCTGTTGCAGGTATGACACAGCTGACATGTATCCATATTCCTGGTAGGGAGATGGGCCTGTCGATAGGGGAGAGGGGGGCTGCTGATTGTCTCTCACATTGAACTCTAAAAGAGCCTTTCCAACAAACGAGGCAGAATGGAGCATTAAAAACCTCCATTAGAAAAATCATATTATTTCTCTTTTATCAGCAAGACTTTTAATTCATCTCAGCTTTTCCAACTCCGTAATCTCTGTTCTACTTGTCAGAAGTAGTAAGAAATATTATTCCACCATAGGAATGGTCTCAAGCCTCATTTCAAATGTTAGTGATGCATCAAAACCCTCAGTGTTGTATTAGCTGCATTCTAGATGTCTAAATTCATTCCCTTACTAGAAGGAAAGGTATACAGTTAAAGGCAGAAAAGAGCTGATGACATAATATTTGATAATCATGGCCTGATTAGGCCTGAGGGACATTCTTCCAGATTTCGTGCACATGACTGTCACCAAACACTGATTACAATTAGCTAATTTAAACAAATGCTTTCCATGTTGTTTAAGGCTCCTTGTGAAGGGGCACCTGGCTGGCTTGGTCGGTGGAGCATGGGACTCTTGATCTTGGGGTCATGAGTTCAAGCTCCACATTGGGTGTAAAGCCTACTTAAAAAAAAAAAAAAAAAGGCTTCTGTATTCCTGACTTTTGTTGTAGGAAAATATTGTTTGAAGTGGAATTTTTGGGTCAAAGTGAATAGGTGTTTTTAAAGATGTATGTATAAACTAAAGGTTGTATGCATTTTGTGAATACATATGTATTTGTGTATGTACTAATGGCTTTTGAATGTTCTCTAATGGACATGTAAATGAAGTAATTCCAGTAATAATACAAATGCTATGATTAACTTTAGATACAAGATCATGGTCTTCCATGGAGAACTAGGAGTGGGAAATATAAGTCCAAACATGGAGAAATTCCCTTAACATCTTTTTCTTCCAGGAAGTAATTGCTTTTGACTTTGAGCTAAGTGGCTGATACCATTTTGATCATAAGCAAGTACTATATTTTGCCATTAAATGATCTGAACCCTTAAAGGGAAGGAATTTTATTGTGTCAAACCTTTATGGTTGTAGCCACTGTTAGAATCATAGTAGATATTTGACTTCATATCCTGCTCTTCCTCCTTGTTATAATCGTTTCCCTAGTCATCATCATTTCCCCAGTTTCAGAGCTCTGTTATATTCCACCAGGTAAGGATGCTGGCTCATTTTGGGACAGGCAATTGGTTCTTCCTTATTGTCATTACGAATAAGGATAGGAAGCATATGTATGCATCACTCTCTTTACTAAACTGGGTTTTCTTGAGTCCTTAAGTTCCCACATATAGACTCTGTGGGTTTCAGTTTGAAACTTGTTAAGACATTAATACATATTGTGAGAATTCTCCCCAAAATATTTGTGCTATACTCTAGTGCTTCCAGCAGTGTCTGAGAGTACTTCTGCCCTTGTGGTGGTGGTAGAAATCCCAAATGGTTTCTTGTGTGGGAACATTTGTCTGATAGAAATTCTGAACATGGTGAAGTCAAGGTGCTGCTTTTGCTGAGTTATCCTTGGGCTCTTCATGTAAGCCCCCTCGACTTTACTTTCCTCACCTGTTAGGTAAAGGATGATGATTGTGGTGGATTGGATTGTGGTGGGATGGAGGATGCTGTTTCAGGGGAATTTGACAAAGAACATAAATGGTAACAAAGCTGGTCCACCTTGAAGAACATTTGTAGAGTCGTTATGCTTACAGCTCACTTTGATGTAAACTCTAAAATGCTTCTGAGACACAGTGTCTGTTCTCTGCACGTTTTATTCAAGGTTAATGTCATGTATGATGACGATAAAAGAGTACAGATGAGTCTCTGATTCATCAGAATTTGTATTCCCATTCCGTATGACTTAACTCCTTCATGCTTCAGTTTTCACATGTGTGTAATGGGAATGTAATACCATATTGGACACAGGAAAGGATGAGGAGTGAGATGAAATATTACAGGCCCATTGCCTGGTTCAATGAGTGGTTCACGAATGGTAGGTAGTGATGACCACAGCAAGACTGGTGGTTGTGTGTGCAGGAAATGTGTTCTCCGTTGTGGCACAGGATCTTATCCCTCGATGGCATTCCAAGTGTACCCAGGATGCAGAACTTGGTTAACAGTGAGCCTCGGAGAAAACCTTGACTGAATATTTGCATCAGTGAGTGCAGAATAAGAGTAGTAAACGGTTATTGATATGTAGTGAGCAAATTAATTCTCCTCCTTGAGGACTTTTAATTAAATACATAAAATAGAAAATAACAGTTGGGGACACAGTAGTCCAATACTGAATTGTGTAGGGCAAGTTCTCTTGCTCAGCAGCAGTACTGAAGATGAGGAAGGAGAGGGGTAGGACTTAGGCAAGGGGTGAGTGGAGTGTGATCAGCGTATAAAATGAGGAGGTAGAGTGGCTCTGGGCTCTGCACACCACGCTGTTTGGAATGATTTTTTTTCCCACAGATATCCTGCAGACTCGGTGCCCTTCATTCCCTCCGTCTTGCATGTAGTTTGTGGGGGAGGAAAATTACACAATGTTTTTCTCCTTGGAAAGCTGTAGTGGGGAGAAGTTTGGGATAATTTTCAGGTCAGCCTATCTCCAGCCACAGATTCCGATCATTTTTTTTCCAGTGTGGATAATTGTTCATGGGACTCCAGTCACAGTATTCTTTTTAAAAAAGATTTTGCTTATTTATTAGAGAGAGAGAAAGAGAGAGCACAGGAGTGGGGGAAGGGGGAGAGAGAGAAGCAGATGCCCCAGTGAGCATGGAGCCTATGCCAGCTCAGTCCCAGGACCCCAGGATCATGACCCGATCTAAAGGCAGAGGCTTAACCTACTGAGCCACCCAGGCGCCTCTCCAGTCGTAAATATTCCTAAGCAAGTTAATGAAATGCCAGGTTTTTGAATCATGTGACATGTATCTTCCAGTTGTTTGTGTTTATCATGTCAATTCAAGTTAATTTGATTCACCAGTTTGGGGGATCTGGGTGATTTTTGGGTGGTGCTAAGAAACTTCATCCCTCGGGAGGGAAGGGAAAGAATGATTTTAGCTCCTTTGTCATCTGCTAGCATTTTTGTATTAAGAAGACCATACTTAAGGTGTTTTCTTCTTTGTTTTTAAAAATTACCAACAAGGAAATGCAGAAAACAGAAATATCTAGTGAGGTCAGTCTCTTTATTTTGAAATTTGTTGTCAAAGTTTGCTACTTTTAAAAGCTAATTTAACATCTGCTTCTGCAAATTATAGGTAACACTTGAAAGGACAGACACACTGTTTTGCTTTGAAATTCTAGTTGTTAATGTGTAACAAATGTTTTCATAAATATGCAAGAGGAAAAACACCTTTGGGATTCGAAGGGCTTGTTGGCTATAATCAGTGATAAGTGTAGATTACTAGTGGTCTCTTAATAGTGATGTTTAAGTTGGATGTTCAGAATTTATTTTGAACTCTCAATGAAAAATCTTAGGATCTGAATCTGAATCTTAAAGTGATATTTAAATTTTGGCTTTGAACTTGGTAGGTCTGCAGTGGCAGGTTAGGGGGAGAAACCCCAATAAATGCATTTGAGCCAAAGTTAGCTCAT